>PISX010011970.1:0-62655 GCA_004024625.1 Mellivora capensis | reverse complement strand
GAGGAGAAGGGAGTTGAGGGAAATTGGGGGGGAGATGAACCATGAGAGACCATGGACTCTGAAAAATAACCTGAGGGTTTTGAAGGGGTGGGGGGTGGGAGGTTGGGGGAGCCTGGTGGTGGGTATTGTGGAGGGCACGCATTGCATGGAGCACTGGGTGTGGTGTAAAACTATGAATTCTGTTACGCTGAAAAGAAATAAAAAATAAATAAATAAATAAAAACTAAAAAAAAAAAAAAGACCAATGGTTAAGAATTTGAATAAATAAAAATGTAGATTATATTAATTTTCCATCTCTACACCCTACAAGGATGGGGAAAAGGGTGGAAAATTAGTGTACACATGTTATATGTTGAGACAAAGTAGAAACAATGGTATTTTAATAGATTTTAATGGTATTGTATAATACCCACATACTGCCTGAGCAATAGTCATCGACATTGAGCTCACTTTTTCTTTTTGTTTTTCCTATCCTTTTCCTTCCATTTAAAATTACATTAAGTAGAAATAATGTACGTTTTAAATGGAAAGAAAAGAACAGGAAAAAAGAAAAAGAAAAAGTGAGCTCAATGTCGATGACTATTGTTCAGGGAGTATGTGGGTATTACAGAATACCATTAAAATCTTGACAAACCAGGGGCATCTGGCTGGCTCATTTGGAAGAGCATGTGAATCTTGCTCTCCAGGTGGTGAGTTCCAGCCTCATGTTGAATGTAGAGACCCCTTAAAAATAAAATCTTAAAAAAAAACAAAAACAAAAAAAAAACCTTGACAAACCAGATAATAAAAAGCACACAGGTACCTGTAGAACAAAAATATATACCCTTCTAATATAAAAATAAAACTCCAAAGAGTATCCTTAGGCAGAAAAATAAACAGTAAATATACAATATACATGATTATAAAATAATTTGAGAATTGAAACTAAACATTTTAGTTAAATTAATAAGTATGAATGGGATTAAATCATATATTTAAAAAATTTTCAATTTGGTTCAAAAAGGAAAGATAATTACATCTCAGTATGGTACATAAAAGGTATATCTAAAACAAATTGATTCTAAAAGGCTAAAACTAAAGGGATGGACAAAAAAATTCCTAGGCAAAGGAAAGCAAGAAGAAAGCAGTGAGGGATAGACTGCATTAAACAAAAAAGAGTAAAATTTATTGCTAAAAACAACAATTATAATAAAGATAACATTATCAATCAGTCATATGTACTATGAGTACATACACACCAAATAACAAGCAATTATTTAATGAAGCAAAGACAAGAGATACAAGGAGACAGAGAAATATATTAACAATTAGACTTCAGTAAACTGCTCTCATTAAAAGACAGATGAAATGTTGAGGAGGGGAATAAATAAAAATAAAGAAGACCTAATGAACATAACCAATGAAGCAGGCTTTATGAATATACCTCAAACATTTTACCTTTATAATAGAGAACACATTTAGTTTGTGTTGGGCATGTATTAGGTCACAAAGAAACATCAGTGAGTATATGTGTTACAAACAACAATATTAGGTTGCAGTCTAATAAGACTAGAAGTCATTTAACAAAATAAAAAAAAAAAAAAAAAGCACTTCCACCTGGGCAAAAGGGGGGAAATATGAAAATTACATAATTTCTAACAAATAAAATTAAAATCTCTACATATCACACGGTCTATGGATTATACTTAAAATAGAGACCACAGGAAAATTCACAGTACTAAATTCATAGAAATACACTAAAAACAGCATTTATCAATAAAAACATAAGTCAACAAATTCCTAGTCCAACAAAATATTAGAAAAAGTGCAACAAAATAAAAAGGAAGCAGGAAGAATGAAATGTAATACTAAAAGAAGAAATTAATAAGGTATATTTTAAAAAATAGACCTAATAGGCCAGAGGAGGCAAGATGGCAGAAGAGTAGCAGACTGAGATGACATCAGGTAGCAAGAGATCAGCTAGATGGTTATCAAACCATCCCGAATACCTACAAACCCAACAGGAGATTGAAGAGAAGAGCAGCAAATCTAGAAACAGAAAATTGACCACTTTCTGAAAGGTAGGACCTGTGGAGAAGTGAATCCAAAGAAATGGGAAGATAGACCACAGGGGAGGGGCGGGCTCCCAGCAAGCAGTGGAGCAATGGAGCACAAAATTTGAACTTTTAAAAGTCTGCTCCACTGAAGGACATCACTCCAGAGGCTAAGTGGGGGTGGAGCCCTTGTGGAGACAGTGTGGTCTCAGGTCCCACGGAGTCACAGAAGGATTGGGGGTATCTGAGTGTAGCAGAGCTTACAGGTATCAGAGTGGGGATGCTGACTACAGAGACAGAGCCGAGGAGTGAGCTCTCAGCCCGGGGTTACCTTAAACTGTGATCCACAGCACAATCAGACCACTGCTCTTTGAGCAGGGACCCCACAAGTGGCAGAACTGGGGAGCCCCACCTTCATCTGCTGCAAGGGCAGACCAGCAAGAATCTGCTGGGTTTGGAGACTCCAAATGGGGCTGTGTGCCAGAGACAGAAACGTTTAGTCACAGGCTGTGTGAGCCTGAGAGCAGCCAGAGACCAGGGAAATGGGAGTGATAGAGTGCATTTCTCCAAGGACACACTGAGGAGTGGGGCCCCAAGCTCTCGGCTCCTCTGAGCCAGAGATTGGGAGGCCGCCATTTTCATCCCTATCCTCCAGAGCTCTCCAGAAAGAGTTCAGAGGAAAAAAGCTCCCAAGAGTGAACCTGAGCAGATTACTTACCCCGACCACTGGCAAGGGCAGCGCAATTCTGCCTCAGGCAAAGACATTTGAGAATCACTAAAACAGGCCCCTCCCCCAGAAGATCAGCAAGAACATCCAGCTAAGACCAAGCTCACTGATCAAGGAGAAGAGCAGAATTCCAGAGGAGGGCAAAGCAAAGCATGGAATTCATGGCTTTCTCCCCATGATTCTTTAGTCTTGCAAAGTTAATTTTTTTATTTTTTTCTTGTTCTAATTTTTTTAACTTTTCCTCTTTCCTCTTTTAACATTTCTTAACTAGTTTATCTTCACAATACCTTTCTTTAAAAAAAAAGAAAATCTTTTTAAACCTTCATTATTATAGTCATATTTTATCCTTCAGTGTATCTAACTTTATTTTTTGTATACTTATAGGATTTTTTTCTTCTAAAAATGTTTTAGGAAACAATTTCTTCTAATAGATAAAAATATACCCTAAATCTAGCATAGGGCTTTGTTCTAGTCTGCAGTCCAAGCAAATTTTCTCCACTTTCTTTTTCTTTTTCCAACCAACTTATCAATTCCTTTTTTAAATTTTCATCTTTACACTCATATTCCATCCCTTTATCATGTTTACCCTTATTTTTTATATATATAAGTTTTTCTTTCTTTAAAATTCTGGGAGGTAGTTTCTTCTAAGAAACCAAAATTCACCCAAAATCAAGTCAATGGCTCTGTTCTATTCATCAGTCATACATAGGTAGATAGATAGATATATAAAAATTTTTCAAATATATATATATATATTTGAAAAAATTTTAAATCTCTTTAAAACTTCTTTTTAGCTCCCTTCTTCTCCCCCCCAGATTTGGGGTCTCTTCTGATTTCATTAGCATACATTTTTCTGGGGCCTTTTCCACCCTTATAAAATTTTGTTCTCTCGTTTATATATTCTTATCTGTATAAAATGACAAGGTGGAAAAACTCACCACAAAAAAAAAAGAATAAGAGGCAGTACCAAAGGTTAGGCAACTAATCAATATGGACGTTGGTAATATGTCAGATCTAGAGGTCAGAATAATGATTCTCAAGGTGCTAGCTGGTCTCAAAAAATGCATGGAAGATATTAGAGAAACCCTGTCTGGAGAAATAAAAGCCCTTTCTGGAGAAATAAAAGAACTAAAATCTAACCAAGCTGAAATCCAAAAAGCTATTAATGAGGTGCAATCAAAAATTGAGGCTCTTACTGCTAGGATAAATGAGGCAGAAGAGAGAATTAGTGATATAGAAGACCAAATGACAGAGAATAAAGAAGTTGAGCAAAAGAGAGACAAACAACTACTGGACCATGAGGGGAAAATTTGAGAGATAAGTGATATTAGAATAATTGGGATTCCAGAAGAAGAAGAAAGAGAGAGAGGGGCAGAAGGTATACTGGAGTGAATTAGTGTAGACAATTTCCCTAATATGGCAAGGGAACAAGTATCAAAATCCAGGAGGCAAAGAGAACCCCCTTCAAAAGCAATAAAAATAGGTCCACACCCCATCATCTAATAGTAAAAACTTACAAGTCTTAATGACAAAGAGAAAATCCTGAAGGCAGCCCAGGACAAGAAGTCTGTAACATACAATGGTAAAAATACTAGAGTGGTAGCAGACTTACCCACAGAGACCTGGCAGGCCAGAAAGAACTGGCATGATATATTCAGAGCACTAAATGAGAAAAATGCAGTCAAGAATACTACATTCAACTAGGCTATCATTGAAAATAGAAGGAGAGACAAAAAGCTTCCAGGACAAACAAAAACTTTAAGAATTTGTAAACACCAAGCCAGTCCTACAGGAAATATTGAAAGGGGTCCTCTAAGCAAAGAGAGAAACTAAAAGTAGTAGATCAGAAAGGAACAGAGACAATAGACAGGAACAGACACTTTACAGGCAATACAATGGCACCAAATTCATATCTTTCAATAGCTACCCTGAATGTAAATGGGCTAAACACCCCCAATCAAAAGACACAGGGTATAGAATGGATAAAAAAACAAAGCCCATCAATATGCTGTCCACAAGAAACTCATTTTAGACCCAAAGACACATCCATATTTAAAGTGAGGCGGTAGAAAACAATTTATCATGCTAATGGACATTAAAAGAAACCTGGGGTAGCAATCCTTATATCAGATCCATTAGATTTTAAGCCAAAGACTATAATAAGAGATGAGGAAGGACACTATATCATACTCAAAAGGTCTCTCCAACAAGATCTAACAATTGTAAATATCTATGCCCCTAACATGGGAGCAGCCAACTATATAAACCAATTAATAACAAAATCAAAGAAACACATCAACAATAATACAATAAGAGTAGGGGACGTTAATACCCTCCTCACTGAAATGGACAGATCATCTAAGCAAAAGATCAACAAGGAAATAAAGGCCTTAAATGACACATTGGACCAGATGGACATCACAGATATCTTCAGAACATTCCATCTGAAAGCAACAGAATACACATTCTTCTCTAGTGCACATGGAACATTCTCCAGAATAGATCACATCCTGGGTCACAAATCAGGTCTCAACTGGTATCAAAAGATTGGGATCATTCCCTGCATATTTTCAGACCACAATGCTCTGAAGCTAGAACTCAATCACAAGAGGAAATTTGGAAAGAATCCAAACACATGGAGGCTAAAGAGCATCCTACTAAATAATGAATGGATGGGTTAACCAGGAAATTAAAGACAAATTGAAAAAATTCATGGAAACAAATGAAAATGAAAACACAACTGTTCAAAATCTGTGGGACACAGCAAAGGCAGTCCTGAGAGGAAAATATATAGTGATACAAAACTTTCTCAAGAAACAAGAAAGGTCTCAAATACACAACCTAACCCTACCCCTAAAGGTGCTGGAGAAAGAACAGCAAAGAAAGCCTAAACCCAGCAGAAGAGAAATCATAAAAATCAGAGCCAAAATCAATGAAATTGAAACAAAAAAAAATAGTAGAACAAATCAATTAAACTAGGAGCTGGTTCTTTGAAAGAATTAATAAAATTGATAAACCCCTGACCAGACTTATCAAAAAGAAAAGAGATAGGACCCAAATAAATAAAATCTTGAATGAAAGAGGAGAGATCAAAACCAACACCAAAGAAATACAAACAATTATAAGAACATATTATGAACAACTATACACCAGCAAATTTGACAATCTGGAAGAAATGGATGCATTTCTAGAGATGTATAAACTACCGAAACTGAACCAGGAAGAAATAGAAAACCTGAACAGACCCATAACCAGTAAGGAGATTGAAGCAGTCATCAAAAATCTCCCAACAAACAAGAGCCCAGGGCCAGAACCTTCTCAGGGGAATTCTACCAAACATTTAAAGGAGAATTAATTCCTATTGTACTGAAACTGTTCCAAAAAAATAGAAATGGAAGGAAACTTGCAAACTCATTTTATGAGGCCAGCATTACCTTAAACTCAAAACCAGAGATCCCATCAAAAAAGAGAATTACAGACCAATATCCTTGATGAACATGGATGCAAAAATTCTCACCAAAATACTAGCCAATAGGATGTAACATACATTAAAAGGATTATTCACCACGACCAAGTGGGATTTATTCCAGGGCTGCAAGGTTGGTTCAACATCTGCAAATGTATCACAATCAATGTGATACATTACATTACATTACATTACATTACATTACATTACATTACATTAACAAAAGAAAGAACAAGAACCATATGATACGCTCAATAGATGCTGAAAAAAAAACATTTGAAAAAGTACAGCATCCCTTCCTGATCAAAACTCTTCAAAGTGTAGGGATAGAGGGTATATACCTCAATATCATCAAAGCCATATATGAAAAACCCATGGCGAATATAATTCTCAATGGAGAAAAACTGAGAGCTTTTCTACTCAGGTCAGGAACACAGCAGGGATGTCCATTATCACCCTTCTATTCAACATAGTGTTAGGGTCCATGATCAAAGGAACGAGACTGATGCAAAGCGAAAGTCAAGCAAAGCTTTATTTCGTGCCAAGCATCGAAAATCAAACTGACCAGTCGGGGCCGTCTCTTACGAAAAGGCGATGACGATGACCCTGACAAAGTCGCTCCCAAGAAGGCTGCTCCCCAGACAAGGCCACTCCAGATGAGGTGGCTCCAGACGAGGCCGCTCCGGACCAGGCCGCTCCTGACGAGGCTGCTCCGGATGAAGTGCCACGGGTTGGGGCGGTGAGGCCGCTCACTGCGGTGCCCCAGCTGATGGCGGTGAGGCCGCTCGCCATGGTGCCCTGGCTCGGGGTGGCGAGGCTGCTCATCATGGTGCCCCAGCTCGGGGCGGTGAGGCCGCTCATCACAGTGCCTCCACTCGGGGTGGCGAGGACGCTCGCTGCGGTGTCACAGCTTCTGGTGGCGAGGCCGTTAGTGTTGGCGCCGGGGTTCATGTCGGGGCGGCGAGGCCGCTCTAACAACTATCCTAACGGCTATCCTAATGACTATCCTAACGGCTACTCTAATGGCTATTCTAATGACTATCCTAACGGCTACTCCTCCTACTACTCTCTCCCTCCCCAGCCTCACAGACCAACTTTTATAGAGGTGGTTGAGCCCAGCCCACACACAGGTGACCAATGAAATTTCACACACCACAGTAAAATATGCATGCCCCACTGATTGGATGTCTCCATCCGGCCTGACCCGCCCCTATATCCGGGGTTTTCAAGCAAGTCCCTCTGGCTAACCAGGCCCTCATATAGGCCCTCACATTCCCCCCTTTTCCTTGGAAATTAGTCAAATCCTTGACTTTTCAGCCAGTTCTAATTTTCTTTGGTACAAATGACATTAGGGCATTTATAATACAGAGGCCAAAAAAATGTAACAGTAGTGCACAGTCGGTTGATGAGTTAGCCATTCAACACTTTGTATAACTTTTTCCATTTTTCCCAATTCTGTTCATCTAATTTCCCACCTATACTTTACATAAACAGGTAACAATAGGAGCAACAATACACAACCAGGTAACAATAGGAGTAACAATTGACTCATAGTCTTTTGAGTCTTAGCTTTAGTCCATGGTCAGCGGGGTCCGCTGGCCGCAGTTTCCATCTCTGAGAGGCATCCTCGTCCTCAGCTCATTTGACATGACCCGTGTGAATCCAGGCCCTAATGCCTTCTACTTTTACTGCCATGGGGGTGTTCAGGATAACAGTAAATGGTCCTTTCCAGTGAGGCTCCAAGTTTCCCACTTGATAGTGACGTACCCAAACCAAGTCCCCGGGTTGGTAAGGATGTGGTTCCACCTCTGTCTCTGTCCCAGTGTGGGCAGTCCGGATCCCTGCATGGGCTTTTTTTTAAGACAGACTGTAATGCTTGCAGTGACTGGAGTACAGACTGATCAGTCATTTCTGCTAGGGCAACCTCTTGTAGTCGAGGACGGGGTGGGGGGGATCTCCCAAACATTATTTCAAATGGGGTCACCTTGTTTATATAGGATGTACATCGTGCCCTGAGGAGGGCGAAAGGAAGGAGATCCACCCATCCACTGCCAGTCTCCAGAATTAGCTTTGTCAAGGTCTCTTTAAGAGTTCGATTCATTCTTTCTACTTGCCCAGAACTCTGAGGTCGGTAGGCACAATGTAGTTTCCAATTAGTGCCCACGGCCTTGGCCAATGCCTGTGAGACAACTCACAAATGCAGGGCCGTTGTCTGACCCGATCGCGAGAGGCAGCCCAAACCTAGGAGTTATTTCTTCTAATAGCTTTTTGGCTACCACTCCTGCCATCTCATGTTTGGCGGGGAAAGCCTCTACCCAGCCTGAAAAGGTATCTACAAAAACTAACATATACTTGTGCCCATATTTTCCGGGTTTCATTCCTGTAAAATCTATTTCCCAATAAACTCTTGGTTCCTTACCTCTTTTTCTCTTCCCTCTTCCCATTTTAGTTCTTCCCACATTAACTACCTGGCATTGAGCACATCTATCAACTACATCCTGAACCATACACCCTAATTCAGAAACCTGGAACTGCTTGCCTATAAGCTCCTTGAGTTTGCATATCCCCAAATGAGTACCCTGATGTATCTGGTCTACTAACTTCTTACCTAGTCTTTGAGGAATAATTATTTTTCCTGTTTTAGTCTTAGCCCAATCCCCTTCATAGTCTAATTTAGCCCATTTTTGTAAATACTTTAAATCTTCTTCTGAATAGTTCGGTTTTTCTGGTAGGGCTGGAGCCAGGAGTGTAACTAGTTCTTGTACTGTTTCTTGGGCTGCTTGCTTTGCAGCTTGATCTGCTAATTCATTTCCTTTTGAAATTAGATCAATCCCCTTTTGCTGTCCCGGGCAATGCATAACAGCCACCTCTTTTGGGTCCCAAATAGCCTGGAGGAGAGCCAATATTTCTCCTCTGTTTTTAATTCCTTTTCCTTCTGCTGTTAATAGGCCCCTTTCTTTATAAATAGCCCCATGTATATGGAGAGTAGCAAAGGCATACCTGCTGTCCATATAGATGTTGGTGGTTTTACCTTTGGCCATCTGCAGTGCCTTAGTGAGTGCAATCAGTTCCGCTTTTTGTGCCGAAGTTCCATGTGGCAGGGCTGCTGTCCAGAGTTCCTGCTCAGGAGAAACCACCACAGCCCCCACATACCTCTTTCCATCGAACATGTAGCTACTCCCATCTGTGAACAGAGTCATCTCGGCATCCGGGAGGGGAATGTCCCTGAGATGCAGCCTTATTCCTGCGACTTGGGTTAGGACCTCCCCGCAGTCGTGTGGGTGGTCAGCCAGCTCCTCTGGCAGCAGCATGGCTGGATTTAGCACTGCCAGGGGTCGGAAGGTCACTCTTGGTTCGTTGAGGAGGAGGGCCTGTTACCCCATCACTCGGGCATTCATCATCGGTCTGCTTGAGTCCAGAGAAGGCCCTCGATAGCGTGTGTGGTGGTTATGATGAGATTTTGACCCAAAGTCAATTTACTTGCATCCTTGACCAGGAGGGTCGTGGCAGCAATTATGCGGAGGCAAGGGGGGGAACCAGCTGCTACTGGATCTAGTTTCTTGCTAAGATAGGCTACTGGCCTTTGCCAAGGCCCCAAAGTCTGAGTTAAAACTCCTTTGGCCACCCCTGCTTTTTCATCCACATACAAGTGGAAGGGCTTGGTAACATCTGGGATGGCCAATGCTGGGGCACTCAGTAAGGCTGTTTGTATTTCCCAAAATGCTCCTTCGGCATCAGCTGTCCACTCTATTATAGAGAGCCCCTCTTTTGCCAGTTCGTAGGGAGGTCGGGCAATCTCCACAAACCGCGGTATCCATAGCCTATAGTAGCCCACCATCCCAAGAAACTCTCTCACTTGTCAGGACTTGGTGGGGCAGGGGTATTGGGTGATCACCTGTTTCCTAGACTCAGACAGTGAATGCACTCCCTCATGGAGATCAAAGCCTAGATAAGTGGCATGGCTCTGACAGAGCTGTGCTTTCTTTGCTGACACCCGATACCCTTTTTCCTGCAGAGTCTGTAAGAGAGCTCTTGTCCCCTGCAAACATGACTCATAGTCCTCAGCAGGTACTAGCAAGTCATCAATATACTGTAACAGAGTGACTCCTGGGTTGGAGGTTCTGTATTCACACAAATCCTCGTGTAGGGCCTCGTCAAAATGGTAGGTGAATTCTTGAATCCTTGGGGAAGTCTTGTCCAGGTGAGCTGGCCTTGGAACCCTTCCTGTGGGTCGGACCACTCAAAAGCAAAAAGGGACTGAGATTCCCTTGCTAAAGATATGCAGAAAAATGCATCCTTGAGACCTAAGACGGTATACACAGTTCTTTTGGGGCCCAGGAAGGAGAGTAGGGTATAGGGGTTAGGCACCATCGGGAGGATATCTTCAACCCGTTTATTAACTTCCCACAAGTCCTGAACGGGTCGGTACTCCCCAGTCTTGGCCTTTTTGACGGGCAGCAAAGGTGTGTTCCATGGAGATTTGCAAGGAACTAGGATCCTGTCTCCTCGGAGGCAGTTAATGTGTTTTCTGATCCCTCCCTTTGCTTCCCAGGGAAGGGGGTACTGCCGAATGCGAACAGCCATAGCCATTGCCTTTAATTGTACCACCACTGGAGGTTGTCCCCTGGCCAAGGCAGGGGGCTTCCCTTCTGCCCAGACCTCGGGAAACTCGACCTGTAGGATTTGGAGAAGGCTCCCCCACTTTGTCTCCTCTGATTTTGAGACTGGCTCATAAAGGAGGTATTCAACTACTGCTGCCATAAGCACCTGTACAGTGGGTTGTCTCAAGGTTACAGTCATGTCTCCTTCCAAGAACTGAATGCCAGCTCTTAACTTGTGGAGGAGATCTCTTCCCATCAAGTTATATGGGCATTAGGGAGGACCAAAAATCTATGTTTAACTACTCCCGAGGCCAAATTTAAAGTCCTTTCTGTTGTCCATTTATGTCTCTCTGTGCCATTTGCTCCTTGTACCCAGACTTCCTCTCCAGATAGTTTTCCCATAGGTTTAAGTAATGATGAAAACTGGGCTCCCGTGTCCATCAAAAATCAACTGATTTCCCCTCCACTTCAATTTTTACCCGAGGTTCGGGGAGGGGCTCCGAACAATGGCCCCTTCAGTCTCTGGTGGCGAGTATTGCTGTCTTCCTTTTGGGACACTCCCTGCCCAATGTCCTTTTTCCTTAAAGTAAGCACACTGATCTGAATCTAAGTCCTCCTGCCTGCCTTCTCTGTGCTTAGGTTTTTCCTTCCATTTATCATCCCCTACCTGCCTCATGTAATGCCAAAACCTTAACCAGCTTTTTGTCTGTTTTTCATCTTCCTGTACATCCCTGTTGTTAAACACCTTTTCTGCTATTCCCACTAACTCAGATTCTTCCCTTCAAATCCTTCAATTTTCTGAAGTTTCCTCCCTATATCTGGGGCTGACTGGCTGGCAAAAGCAAGATTCACTGCCCCCTGATTTTCAGGTGCCTCAGAGTCAATTGGGCTATACATTTTGTAGGCTTCAATAAGCCTTTCTAGGAAAGCTCCTGGGGACTCATTCTTACCTTGAGTCATCGTACTAATTCTGGTTTAGTCCGAGTGCAGCTTCTACTTCTGGAAATTCTTACCCATTTCAGTTCCAGGATTTTAACACATCAAAGACCTGCATTGGTTCTGAAAGTCTCCCATATGAATTTCCTTTAAGGCAGAATTCATCTTACAAGAGAACCAAAACAACTACAAATGACAAAAACTCAGAATAGGCATGGCTAAATACCAAGTGATGACCCTTATCAAAACATTAAAACTTTAGGAAATGTATAGAACCCCAGAGCAGTTATAGCATTTACCCAAATGTAACCCAAGGTTTATCATTGATTTAGCAGTACCTCCTGAGTAACTTAGCATATCAAGGAAAAGCCTTATGAGTCAAAGAGATCTCATTTACAATTCTGGACGGGCAAAGAGAAAACCATTTACATTTTCTTAGAAACATCTCAGTCTCTAGTGAAGACTAAATATTAACTAATTGTGAACTGTTGCAACAGCAGTTAAGCACAAAACAGGTTTACCAATAGATTTCAAAAGCACAAACCCAGTTTCAGCAACCAGTGCCCTAGCATTTCATCCCATTTGTCATCCAAGCAAAACTTCAAAGCTTCAGGTTACCAAAGACTCTGGAAACCACTTTAACAATTACCCATTAAAACCCTGATGCAGACAATTAACCATCAGTTAAGTCATCCCCCTGCTAACAGATTTCACATTCCACCTGGGCCCATTCCACTTCAGATACCATGCTCTCCCGCCAGCAAGAGGGAGGGGCTAGGCAGTCCACGTTGGGCCAGAGAAGGCAAGGAACTCCCCGAAACAAAGGGAGTTTCGGCAGCTGCTTGGGAATATTCCTTAAGGTCTCTGTCCCGAGTTAGACTAACCCCAGTTGGCTCCAGTTATAGCCCTTAACACACAAAAGGAGTGAGGAGGAAGCCCCACATCTATTATGATGAACAGAGAGACGAAAGTCAGAGTCCCCTTACCCTCTGCTTGCCGCATTCCTTCAAACACAGCAACATAATAGACAACAAAAAGACAACACAAAGACAACAACAGACCCAGCGGTCCTTGCCCAGAACCTGCCACCGGTGAGGATTTTCTCAGTCCCCGGTGACCATCTAGGGGGACTCAAACCCCCCATCCCCGCCACCCATGGGTACTCGAACACCCCCGGCTGCCCCCTGACTGCCCAAGGGGACTCGAACCCCCCAGAAGGCCCCTGACTGCCCGGGGGACTCGAAACCCCCAGCAGGCCCCTGACCGTCCAGGGGGACTCGAACCCCCGGTGGCCGCCTAGGGGGACTCGAACCCCCGGTGACCGCCTAGGGGGACTCGAACATCCCCGGCCACCCAGGGGGACTCGAACCCCCTGACCATCTAGGGGGACTCGAACCCCCCAACCGCCCAGGGGGACTCGAACCCCCGACTATCTAGGGGGACTCGAACCCCCTGACCGCCCAGGGGGACTCGAACTCCCTGTCGATCTACCAGCAGAGGGATGGGGCATCCCCGCATCCACTCCAGCCCTGAGGAGCATGGCCGCATCCAGCTTCTCCCCGGTGGGCTACACCCAGGAGCTCCACAACCAGACAGACAGACAAGATCCCAATACCTCCGGAGGCTTTTCCCAGAAATTCTGATGCTGGCTCAGTTCTCGTTGTTTGATCCCGGACGAGCCCCCAGTGTTAGGGTCCATGATCAAAGGAACAAGACGGATGCAAAGTGAAAGTCAAGCAAAGCTTTATTTCACGCCAAGCATCGAAAATCAAACTGACCAGTCGGGGCCATCTCTTACGAAAAGGCGATGACGATGACCCCAAAAAAGTCGCTCCCAAGAAGGCTGCTCCCCAGACGAGGCCACTCCAGATGAGGTGGCTCCAGACAAGGCCACTCCAGACCAGGCTGCTCCTGACGAGGCCGCTCCGGACCAGGCCGCTCCTGACAAGGCTGCTCCAGACCAGGCCGCTCTGGACCAGGCCGCTCCTGGAGAGGCTGCTCCGGATGAGGTGCCACAGCTCAGGGTGGCGAGGCTGCTCGCTGTGGTGCCCTGGCTCGGGGCGGCGAGGCGGCTCGCCACAGTGCCCAGGCTGCTGGTGGCAAGGCCGCTCACCGCGGTGCCCCAGCTGATGGCGGCAAGGCGGCTCACCACGGTGCCCCAGCTCAGGGTGGCAAGACCTCTTGCCGCAGTGCCCCAGCTTGGATCGACGAGGCCGCTCGCCATGGTGCCCTGGCTCTGGGCGGCGAGGCCGATCATCGCGGTGCCCCGGCTTAGGGCTGCGAGGCTGCTCGCTGCGGTGCTGCTGCTGCTGGCGGCGAGGCGGTTAGCGTTGGTGCCGGGGCTCGGGTCAGGGTGGCGAGGCTGCTCTAACAACTATCCTAACAGCTATCCTAATGACTATCCTAACGGCTACTCTAAAGTCTATTCTAATGACTAGGCTACTCTAAAGTCTATTCTAATGACTATCCTAACGGCTACTCCTCCTACTACTCTCTCCCTCCCCAGCCTCACAGACCAACTTTTATAGAGGTGGTTGAGCCCGGCCCATACACAGGTGACCAATGAAATTTCACACACCACAGTAAATATATGCATGCCCCACTGATTAGATGTCTCCATCCGGCCTGACCCGCCCCTATACCTGGGGTTTTCAAGCAAGTCCCTCTGGCTAACCAGGCCCTCATATAGGCCCTCACAATAGTACTAGAGATCCTAGCCTCAGCAATCAGACAACGAGAAGAAATTAAAGGCATCCAAATTGGCAAAGAAGTCAAACTATTACTCTTTGTTGATAATATGATACTTTATGTGGAAAACCCAAAAGACTCCACTCCAAATCTGCTAGAACTTGTATGGGAATTCAGTAAAGTGTCAGGATATAAAATCAATGCACAGAAATCAGGTGCACTCCTATACGCCACAGCAAGACAGAAGAAGGGGAAATTAAGGAGTCAATCCCATTTACAACTTCACCCAAAACCATAAGATACCTAGGAATAAACCTAACCAAAGAGGCAAAGAATCTGTACTCAGAAAACTATAAAGTACTCATGAAAGAAATTGAGGAAATCACAAAGAAATGGAAAAATTTTCCATGCTCATGGATTGGAAGAACAAATATTATGAAAATGTCTATGCTACCTAAAGCAATCTACACGTTTAATGCAATCCCTAGCAAAATACCATCAATTTTTTTCAAAGAAATGGAACAAATAATCCTAAAATTTATCTGGAACCAGAAAAGACCTTGAATAGCTAGAGGAATGTTGAAAAAGCCAAAGTTGGTGACATCATAATTCCAGACTTCAAGCTCTGTTACAAAGCTGTCATCAACAAGACAGTATGGTACTGGCACAAAAACAGACATATAGATCAATGGAACAGAATAGGGAGCCCATAAATGGACCCTCAACTCTATGGTCAACTAATCTTTGACAAAGCAGGAAAGAATGCCCAGTGGGAAAAAAGACAGTCTCTTCAACAAACGGTGTTGGAAAAATTGGACAGCCACATGCAGAAGAATGAAACCAGACCATTTCCTTACACCACAAACAAAAATAGACTCAAAATGGATGAAAGATCTCAATGTGAGAAAGGAATCCATCAAAATCCTTGAGGAGAACACAGACAGCAACCTCTTCCACCTCAGCCACGGCAACTTCTTCCTAGAAACATCACCAAAGGCAAAGGGAAGTAAGGGCAAAAATGAACTATTGGGAAATGTTCTAGTTGGGAATAGTTCTTGATGAACTATTCATCAAGATCAAAAACTTTTGCACAGCAAAAGAAACAGTCAACAGAACCAAAAGACAACTGACAGAATAAAAGAAGTTATTCACAAATGACATATCAGATAAAGGGCTAGTATCCAAAATCTTAAAGAACTTATCAAACTCAACACCCAAAGAACAAAGAATCCAATCAAGAAATGGGCAGAGGACATGAACGGACATTTCTGCAAAGAAGACATCCAGATGGACAACAGACACATGAAAAAGTGCTCAACATCACTTGGCATTAGAGAACTAAAAATCAAAACCACAGTGAGATACCACCTCACACCAGTCAGAATGGCTAAAATTAACAAGTCAGGAAACAACAGATGTTGGCGAGGATGTGAAGAGGAACCTTCCTACCCTGTTAGTGGAATGCAAACTGGTGCAGCCACTCTGGAAAACAGCATGGAAATTCCTCAAAAAGCTGAAAATAGAGGTACCCATTGACCCAGCACATGCACTACTGGGTATTTACCCTAAAGATACAAATGAAGTTATCCGAAGGGGCACATGCATCTGAATGTTTATAGCAGCAATGTCCACAATGGCCAAACTATGGAAAGAACCTAGATGTCCATCAACAGAAGAATGGATAAAGAGGTGGTCTATATATACAATGGAATACTATGAAGCCATCAAAAGAAATGAAATATTGCCACTTGTGATGACACGGATAGAACTAGAGGGTATTATGCTTAGGGAAATAAGTCAATCAGAGAAAGACAATTATCATATGATCTCCCCGATATAAGGAATTTGAGACGCAAGGTGGGGGACTAGTGGGTTAGGGAAGGAAAAAATGAAACAAGATGGGATCAGGAGGGAGACAAGCCATAAGAGACTCTTAATCTCACAAAAAAACTGAGGGTTGCTGGGGGTAGGGGGGTCGGGAGAGGGTGGTTGGATTATGGACATTGGGGAGGGTATGTGCTATGGTGAGTGCTGTGAAGTGTGTAAGCCTGACAATTCACAGACCTGTACCCCTGGGGCTAATGATACATTATATGTTAATTTTTTAAAAAGGAATGCTTGCCAAATATTCAAGAATCAAAAAAAAAATAGTCAAAAAAATATTTTCATGTTGTTTATTTTTTCTCTCCAATATTCTGCTGCATATAAAAGATTGAATTTGAAGATATATGGGGGAAAAAGTTTGTTACTTAGCTAAACAATGCAAGAGTTTATATTAAAATTTAAACTTTTCATAATATAGATCAATAATAATTTTGCATTTTTTCCTAATATAACTCTATATGAAGAAGACTTTAATTATAACTGATAGTATTTTACGATGGGGAGCTTCAAATACTATAACATTTTTCAATAACATTTTGTTGATACTGATAAATTTAAAGATGCTTTCAAATTTATGTAGCACCCATTAGAATTCAAATTTAGTAGTAGAGAGTTGTCAGGAGTTGGTGAATTTACTTATCATGGACATAATTTTGAAATGGTACAGTTTGCTTTAAAGTTAAATTATTCTAAAAAACTAGGTTTTATAAAAACAAATTTTAAAGAAAAATTATTTTTATGCTCTACTCAATTTTTGGTCAGACTTTAGGTATGTTTGGAAATATTTGAGTCTGTGAATCTACTTTCTCAACCATATGTTACATTAAATATAAATATAAATCTTTTTTTTTCTAATTTAAGTATAGCTTCTGAATTGATGGGTGTTGCAAGTTTCAAATACATCCATTTTTTCTAAGTATAAAAAGGACTGTAAAATATCTCATTGATGTTTTTATATTGATTGTATATGCCAATATTTTGAGTTTATTGGTTTAAATAAAATATATCATTAACACTAAAAAAATAGACCAAATAAAACAAAATCCTAGATTTTTTTTAAGATTTTTATTTATTTATTTGACAGAGAGAGATCACAAGTAGGCAGAGAGGCAGGCAGAGAGAGAGGAAGGGAAGCAGGCTCCCTGCTGAGCAGAGAGTCTGATGCGGGGCTTGATCCCAGGACCCCGAGACCATGACCTGAGCCGAAGGCAGAGGCCTTAACCCACTGAGCCACCCAGGTTGCCCCCAAATCCTAGATTTTTAAAGAATTTTAAAGTAGATAATCCACTAGCTAATCTGATCAAGAAAAAACACAAAGTAGAAATTCACAAAACAGAAAATTACAAAGAAAGAATAACTATTGAAAAAGAAAAAATACTTAAAATTCCTAAGAAACTCACTTACAAATAAGTCTTTATACAAATATATTTGAAAATCCAGATGAAATGGTAGTTTACTAGGGAAATACAGATTACTAAAATTGACCCCATTAGAGATAGAAATCTTAGAGAGACTAATTTCTGAAAAAATGAAATTAACAAAATGATTGAGAACTAACCATCCAAGATGGTTTCATGCAGTAAACATATCAAACCTTCTACTGATCCCATTACTGTATAAAATACTGCACAGCACAAAAACAAACAACACTTCATAATTCTTTTTTATGAAGAAAGTCTGATACCAAAACTTGAATAAAGATAGTGCAAAAAACACACAATGCAAGAAAAATATAGACCAATATTATTTATAAATAACAATGCAAAATTATCTATTTTAAACATTAACAAACAGAATCCAACATCATGTAATAAAATAAGATGACCAAATTAAATTTATTTTGGAACATATGTTTGATTCAATGTTAGGAAATCTATTAATATAATGTACTGTGTTAATACGTAAAACGGGAGAAAAACCCTATCAATATCTCCATGGATACTAAAAAATCCTTTGACAAAATTCAATATCCAATCATGATAAAAGTATTCAAGGAAGTTTAATTTAATGGATATTTTCTTAAAATGATAATACATACATATAAACCTACATATATACACACACATCATAGTCCTGAAGACAGTACCCTCCTAAAGTAACACCAGAGGCATTTCCTCTAAGATCCCAAACAAAGCAAAAATGTCCACTGTCTATTACCACCATCCCTAATACTACTACATATTAGAGGTATCAGCTAATACAATTAATAGAAATGAATTAAAAGCACGTGAATTCTTAAGGAAGAAGTAAAATAGCTATTTGCCAATGATACAATAATACACCTGGAATATTCTAGAGAATTAATGATAAAAGTAATTCAAACAATAAAAGAATTCTAAAAATAGGATAAAAAATATACAAAAAGTCTTCACATACTTGAATAATAACTATGTAGAAGACATCATAGAAGAAAGCCACCATTTAAAATAACACTAAAGATTAAGTAGGAACAACCTTAATGAGAAATGTATAAAACCTGTGTGAGTAAAACCTAAAACTTCTAAAAACTTACTTGAGGAAATCTTTTGAAAACTCTTGAAAATCACAAAACTAGATCAAAATCAAAGATGTTACCTATCCTTGGATAGGTTGACAAAACAATATAAAGATGTCGATTCTAAGTTTCATTTCAATCCAATCCCAATAAAATATCAACAAACACTTTAACTTTCATATGGGCAAATACAAAGAATAGCCAGAAAAAATATTGAAAACTATGTGTGAAAGTTCCTTATCAGAGATTAAAACATATATAAAACCTTATAATTAAAAATATGGTGCAAAAAAAAAATAAATAAATAAAAATAAAAATATGGTGCTTGCTCATGAATTGACAAAAAGAATAGTAAGTAAAATAGAAAGTCCAGAAATAAACCTAATTATTTATAGATATTTAGTATATAATAACGATAGCATCTCAAATTACTAAGTCAAAGACAGACGATTTTTTATAAGTGGGAACCATTGGATAAAAAATGAAATTAGAACCAGACTTCACACCATACACAAAATTAAATTCTAAATGCATCAGAAATCTAAATTCAAACCTATAAATACTAGAAGAAAACATGAATGAATTATTTTTTAATCTCAGTACAAAGTTTTCTATGATAATTCAAGAGTAGAAAAAGAAAGAAAGAAAGAAAAAAGACATTTTAAAAATCAGTAAAAATTTAAAATTCTGCATGGCAAAAACAATGCAATGAAAGTCAAAAGACAATTCATAAATTTTGTGAATATATTTGTAATATCTGCATAAAAGCAGCTAAATAGTCTAATCAATTTTGAAAAGATTCTTTAAAAGGAGAGGGAAAAGACCAAACCCAGTAGAAACATAAAGAAAAGACATAACCGGGACACCTGGGTGGCTCAGTTGGTTGGACGACTGCCTTCGGCTCAGGTCATGATCCCGGAGACCCGGGATCAAGTCCCGCATCAGGCTCCCAGCTCCACAGGGAGTCTGCTTCTCCCTCTGACCTTCTCCTTGCTCATGCTCTCTCACTGCCTCTCTCTCAAATAAATAAATAAAATCTTTAAAAAAAAAAAAAAAGAAAAAGAAAAGACATAACCATAAAATTCACAAAGAAACCAAGAAAAAAAAATCCTGAAACATATGAAAACATCTCTACCATCACTCACAAGTGAAGAAATGCACACTTAAACCATGCTGAGATACAATTTCTCATCTAACAGACTGATAAAATGAAAACCTCTAATAATGGATTCTGTTGGCAAGGCTGTGGGGTAATAGATTAGTGAGAATGTAACCTGCAGGACAATCTGGAATCTAATAAAGTGACATAAATTCTTAACTTTGAAAATCCCAACCAGGAATTTACTCTGAGGAAACATTATCAAAAATATGAAAATACATATGTAGAGGTAATTCATTGTGAATTGTTGTTAATGGCAAACTGAGATAATCAAAAGGCTAACTGGGCTTTCTAGCTCTTAAGTACCAAGTACTAAAAAGAAAGCCAGTTGCCAGATACCAGTTTCCATTCAGAAAATTAACTTTAATACAACTCTATATCTAAACTACACACCTTATTCAAATTTCACCAACTGTTCCACTTACGTCCCTTTTCTAATCCAATCTAGAATAAGGTGGTGCATCTAGTTTTCATGTCTCCTTATCTTTCTTTAATTAGAAACAGTTTCTCTGTCTTTGTTTTTCATGACCTTGATATTTTTGAAGAGTACTAGTCAATTATTTTTTACAATGCCTCCCAGTTTAGGTCTGTCTAATATTTCCTTATAATTAAATTTATTTTAGACATTTTTGATAAGAATACTCCAGAAGTGATGCTGTGTTTTTCTCACTGTGTCACATGAAGAAGTATGTGATATTGGCTTGTCCTAATACTGATATTAGTAATTTTGATCAATAAATTTCTGGGCATTGAGAAGAGATGTAATCATAGCAATAGTAGATTCAGCATAATATAGAAGTACAATGAGTAACTAGAACATAAAGAAACTAAACTTAGAAATTTGCCACATGGTGGAAGATCTGCTGGAACTCTTTCCAGGTCATAGGGGCTGCAAGTTTCACAGTTTATGCTCCCCCTCCACCTTGAGAGCAAGACAGAAGCAGGGTCCAGGTATACTAGCTGGCCTACTAACTCGATGAGCCCCAAACCCTTAGCCCACATCAGCCCCAGCCCTCCCAACAAGGCAGCACAAGTGTGGCACCCACCAGGAGGACATCCCTGGTCAGTATTCACTATATCTCCAGCTGATACAGCAAGGTGGCACACCCAGAAGCAAAGCAGCCCAGACCCAGGCCCATACTACTTTAGCTCGAGACAGTTTGCTCCCCCAGCACAGGGTGCTGCAAGAATCCCTGACCCACACCCCACCCACCTTAGTTCCAGCAACCCTTTCTGGGTACCCTTTGTGTGGAGCCCCCCAGAACACCCAGGTTGCACCCACTTCAGCTTCAGCTGTCCTCCCAGTGAACCCTGCAGGTAGAGAGCCCCTGGACAGTCCTGGCCCATGCTCACTTCAGCTTCAGCTATCCTGCCAGGATGTTCTCTGTATAAAGAGCCCAGGGACTGCCCTGGCCTGCACCAACTTCAGTTTTTGCTGTCTTGCCAGAACACCTTTCCAGAGAGCCCTGAACCACCTGACCCAAGCCAACTTCACCTCCAGTCCAGCTACCAGGGCAGCCCAAAAAGGAGTACCTGGGACTCCATGCCCATGGCAGTCACAGTTCCAGCCAGCCAGCCAAAGTTATTAGGCACACAAAGATGATACAGTAATAACCACACACTATACCTTTCCTTCAAGTTCAGAAGTAGCTGTTCTATTCAATTTAAAGGAACAAAGAGAAAATCAAGCAAAATGGGGAGATAGAGGAATATGCTCCAAACAAACGAACAAGTCAAAGTCTTAGAAAAAGAACTATTTGAAACAAAGAGAAACAATGCACTTGATAAAGTTTAAAGTAATGATCCTAAAGACACTCACTGGACTGGAGACAAGAGTGGGGAAGAACTCGGTGAAAATTTCAACAAAGACATACAAAATATGAGAAAGAATTAATCAAAGTTAAAGAACATAGTGATATGAAAAATGCACTAGAGGGAATCAACAATAGATTAGGCGATGAGAAGAGATCAGTAGCAATCTAGAAGACAAAGTAATAGAAAGCACTCAAGCTGAACAGCAAATAGAAAAGAAAATTTAACAAGGATAAGTTAAGCAATCTCTAAAATGACATCAAGTGAACAAACATTTGCATTATGGGGGTCCCAGGAGAGAAGAGAGAAAGAAAAGGGGAAAAAACTTATTTGAAGAAATAATACCTGAAAACTTCCTTAACCTGGGGAAAGAAAACAGGTTCAGGAAGGATACAGAGTTCCAAACAAGACGAACCTAAGGAGTTCCACACCATGACACATATAATTAAAATGTCAAAGGTTAAAGATAAAGAGAAAATTCTAAAAAAAGCAAGGAGAGGCAAAAAGTTACATACAGGGGAAACCACTTAAGGATATGGGCAGATTTTTCAGCAGAAATGTTGCAGGCCAGAATAGAGTGGCATGATATATTCAAAGAGCTGAAAGGGGTGGGGGGCAGGACCTACAACCAAGAATACTCTATGTGGCAAGCTTATCATTCACAACAGAAGGAAAGATAAAGAGTTTCCCCAAAACACAGAAGTTAAAGGAGTTCATCATCACTAAGCTAGTCTTACAAGACATGTTAAAGGGACTTCTTCAAGTGAAAAAAGAAAAGGTCATAATCAAAAGTAAGAAATTATGAATAAAAAGATATAAAATATAATAACATATACACAAAATGTGGGGAAAGGGGAATAAAAGAAATTTTCTTTTAGAATTTGTTCAAACTTAAGCGACCACTGACAATATAGACTGTTACATATTTAAAATGGTGTATATGAACTACATGGTAAAGACAAACCCCAAATCTGCAATAGTTACACAAAAAAATGAAGACAACATAACACAACAGAAAGTCATCAAAGGAAAGAGAACAAAAGAAAGAAACAAAGAACTACAAAAACAAGAAAATAATTAACAAAAGGGTAATAAATATATCAAAAGAGATAGGGTGGTAGAATAGATTTAAAAAAAATAAGATACAGAGCACCTGGATGACTTGGTTAAGCATCTGCCTTCAGCTCAGGTCATGATCCCAGGGTCCTTGTATTAAGCCCCACATCAGGCTCTCTGCTTAGCAGGTAGCCTCCTTCTCCCTCTCCCTGTTTGCCACTCCCCTTGCTTGTGTGCTCTCTCTCTCTCAGTCAAATAAATAAATTAAAGAAATAAAAATTTAAAAAAAAATAAGATCCATGGGGCACATAGGTGGCTCAGTCGGTTAAGTGTCTACCTTCAGCTCAGGTCATGATCCTGAGGTTCTGGGATTGAGCCCTGTGTTGGGATCCCTTTTCTGCAATGAGTCTGCTTCTCCCTCTCCCTCTGCTACCCCCACCTCCATGGCTCATGCTCTCCCTTTCAAATAAATAAGACCTTAAAAAAAAAAAAAAAAAAGACCCATGGGGCACCTGGGTTGTTCAGTCAGTTAGGCACCTGACTCTTGATCTCAGTTCAGGTCTTGATCTCAGGGTCATGAGTTCAAGTCTTGCACTGGACTCCACACTGGGTGTGAAGCCTATCTAAAACAAACAAACAAACAAACAACAACAACAACAAAATCCCAGTTGTAGGCTGCCTAAAAAAGACTCACTTCAGATCTATAAAAATACAGAGACCAAAAGTGAAAGCATGGAAAAAACAGTCCATGCAAATAAAAACAGGAGAAAAAAAAAAAAAGCCAGGGTAGCAATACTTATACCAGACAAAATAGACTTTAAACAAAGACTATAAAAAGACACAAAGAAGGGCATTATATAATGATAAAAAGGTTAATCCAACAAGAGGATATAACATTTGTAAATATCTATGCACCCAATATTAGAGCATCTAAATACATAAAGCAAATATTAACAGGCATATAGAGAGAAATTGACAGTAATACAATAACAGTACAGGTCTATAACACCCCATTTACATCAATGGATAGATCATGCAGACAGAAAAAGAAGGAAATAGGGACTCTGAATCACACATTAGAACAGATGTACTTAGCAGATACATGCAGAACATTCCATACAAAAAAAAACAAGCAAAACAAAACAGAACATTCAGTTCAAACACATATGGAGCATTCTCCAGGATAGATCACACGTTAGACCATAAAACAAGTCCCAGTAAATTTAAGATTAAAATCATATCAAGCATCTCTTCTAACCACAACAGTATAAAACTAGAAATCAATCACAAGAAAAAAAAACTGGAAAAAACATAAACATGTGGAGACTAAAGACCATACTACTAAATACCCAATGGGCCAGTGAAGAAATCAAAGGAAATCAAAAGATACATGAAGACAAATGAAAATAAAAAGACAACAATCCAGAACCTCTGGGACACAGTGAAAACAATTCTAAGAGAGATGTTCATAGCTATACAGGCTGACCTGTAAACAAGAAAAATCTCAAATAAACAATCTAAATTTACACCTGGAAGAACTAGAAAAAGGAGAACAAACAAGGTTAAATGTTAGTAGAAGGAAGGAAATTAAGATCAGAGTAGAAATAAACAAAATAGAGACTTGGAAAAGATAAAATTGATAAACCTTAGCCAGACTCACCAAGGAAAAAGAGAGATATGAATAAGATCAGATATGAAATAAGATCAGATATGAAAGAGGGAAATTAATAACCAACACAGAAGTACAAAGAATAATAAGAGAATATTACAAAAAATTATATGTCAAAAAATTGGACAAACTAGAAGAAATGGATAAATTCTTAGAAACATACAATCTTACCCCTGGGGCTAATAATATATGTTAATTAAAATTTTAAAAAAAGAACTACAAACCTAAACAATCACAGAAGCTCAATATATGATGCACATTAGTTCGCTTTCTGGGTGGCCAAGCTTAAAAGTGGCTCCTTCTCCCAAAATAAGTTCAATTTTTCTTGTTCCAACTTTCAGAATGGAGAGATTCAACCTCAAAACAGAGGCTGTCTGAGAAAGCATCTCCAATTATTATGTATCTTGTGAATGGCCCAGTCTACCACTATAGTAGGAATATAGTTTTGGTAATCACAGACTGGTTTTCTTGGCAATAGGTGATATGCAAATGCAAAGAAGCATGAACTGCATGGCATAAATCCATTGTTAGTGCCCTGCTATACCACTTGTCTTCATTGGGCAAGCCTCTAGGCTTAAGTGGATTGTAATGCAATAATCTAATTCAATTAAAAGCACATCTGTAGAAAATGTAAAAAAAAAAAAAAAGAAAAAAGAAAAAGAAACATACACTCTTCCCAAACTGAACCAGAAAGAAACAGAGCAGCTGAATATGCCGATTACTAGTAATGAAATTGAATTAGTAATCAAAAAAACTCAAACAAACAAAAGTCCCCGACCAAATAACTTCACAGATGAGTTCTACCAAACATTTAAAGAAGAGTTAATACCTGCTCTGCTCAAACTATTCCAAAAAATAGAAGTGAAAGGAAAACTTCCAAATACATTCTACAAAGCCAGCATTACCCTGATACCAAAACTAAAGGCATTACAAAAAAAAAAAAAAAAAAAAAAAAAAAAAAAAAAAAAAAAAAAAAAAAAAAAAAAAAAAAAGAAGAAGAAGAAGAAAGAAACTTATGGGCCAATGTTCCTGATAAATAGAGATGCAAATCCTCAACAAAATATTAACAAACACCATTCAACAATACATTAAAAGGATCATCAACCATGACTGAATGGGATTTACTCTGGGGAAGCAAGGTTAATTCAATATTCACAAATCAATCAACATGATATGTCAAATCAACAAAACAAAGGACAAATATCATAGGATTATCTCAATAGACACAAAAGAAGCATTTGATAAAATTCAGCATGAGTTCATGATAAAAACCCTCAACAAAGTAAATTTAGAGAGAACACACCTCAACATAATAAAGATCACATGTGAAAAATTCACAACTAACATTCTCAATGGTGAAAAACTGAGAGCTTTTCACCTAAGATGAGGAACAAGACAAGAATGTCCACTCTCCCTGCTTTTATTCAACACGGTGCTAGAAAGCTTATCCAGAGCAATTAGACCAAAAAAGGAATACAAGACATCTAAACTGTCAAGGAAGAAGTAAAACTATCACTATTTGTAGGTGATATGCTACTATACATAGAAAACCCTAACGGTCCACCAAAAAGTTATTAGAATAAATTCAGTAAAGCTGCAGAATACAAAATTAAGACCAAAAAAAGTTGCATTTTTATACTAATAACAATGTAGAAAAAACAGAAATTAAGAAAACAATACCATTTACAATTGTACCAAAAAACTTGTACTCAAAACCTATAAAACACTGATGAAAGAAATTGAAGACAGCAAAAACAAATGGAAAGCTATTACCATTCTCATGGATTGGAAGAATTAATATTGATTAAAATGTCCATACTACCCAAACAATCTATAGATTCAATGCAATCTCTATCAAAATATCAATAGCATTTTTTACAAAACTAGAATAAATACTACTAAAATTTGAATGGAACCACAAAACACCCTAAATACCCAAAGCAATCTTGAGAAAGAAGAACAGAGCTGGAGGTATCACAATCCTAGATTCCAAGATCAACTACAAAGCTGTAGTAATGAAAATAGTATGGTACTGGCACAAAAACAGACATATAAATCAATGAAACAGAATACAGAGACCAAAATAAACCCATAGTTTAGTCAATTGTATAGTCAATTAATCTATGTCAAAGGAGGTAAGAATATGCAATGGGAAAAGACAGTCTCATCAATAAATTATGCGGGGGAAATTAGACATCTACGTGCAAAAGAATCAATCACTTCTTACACCATACAAAAACAAACTCAAAATGGATTAAAGACCTAAGTGTGAGACCCAAAACCGTAAAACTCCTAGAAGAAAATGTAGGTAGAAATTTCTTTGACATTGGCCTTAGCAACATTTTTCTACATATGTCTCCTCTTGCAAAAGAAACAAAAGCAAAAATAAACTTTTGGGACTATACCAAAATAAAAACTTTTTGTGCTTTTTATTTTGAGCGAAAGACTCAACAAAATGGAAAGGTTACTTATTGAATAGGTGAAGACATCCACAAATGATATATCCTATAACAGGCTAACAGTATAAAGAATTTATATGACTTGACATAAAAAAATCAAATAATCTTTTTAAAAATGGACAGAGGACCTAAATAGACATTTTTCCAAAGAAGACATATAGATGGCAAACAGACACATGAAAAGTTACTTGACATCACTAATCATTGAGGAAATCAAATCAAAACCACAATGAGATATCACCTTACACCTTTCAGAACACCTAGAATCAAAAAGACAAGAAATAAACAAGTGTTGGTAAAGATGTGGAGTAAAAGGAACCCCTGTGCCCTTTTGGTGGGAATGTAAATTGGATCAGCCACTGTGGAAAACAGCATGAAGGTCTAAAAAAAAAAGAAAAATACCATACAATCCAATAATCCCACTACTGGATATTGACCTAATGAAAACAAAAACACTAATTTGAAAAATATATGCACCTCTATGTTTATTGCAGCGTTATTTACAACAGCCAAGATATAGGAGCAACCCAAGTGTCCATGGATAGATGAAGGGATGTAGATGTGATAATATATATGTATGATAGACAACAAACATACAAAGATCAATTGATCAATCTACCTATAATATCTATCTATGATGAAATATTACTCTGCATAAAAAATATGAGATCTTGCCATTTTTGACAACTTAGATAAACCTAGAGGGTATTATTCCAAGTGCAATAAGTCAGACTGAGAAAGACAAATACCATAGGATTTCACTTAGATGTGAAAAAAACAAAACAAACTAAAACAAAACAAACTAAAAGCAAAAATAGGCCCATAAATACAGAGAACACACTGATGGTTGCCAGAGGGGAGGGGTAGGGCAATAGAAAAAATGAGTGAAGGGGAGTGAGAGAGGCTTTCAATTATTGAATGATTAAGTCACAAGGAGAAAATGTATAGTATGGGGAATATAGTTAATGGTATTCAATAGCATTTTATGGTGAAAGAAAGTCACTACACTTGTGCTGAGTGGAGCGTAACATATGGACTTTCCAAATCACTGTACTGTACAGCTGTAACTAATACAATATTGTGGGTCACCTATACTTCAATTTTAAAAATATACATACACACACAAAATGACAGTAAATTGAAGGGAGAAAATGCAGTTTCATTTTCTTCCACTGACACCATGTATGTCATGATACTATCTAACAAAAAATATTTTAGCACATTTTCTATTATTTACAAAATGATTTTTCATTTAATAACTACTCAGGGGGACTTTCTTACCTCTTCAAGGCAACAGCATTTTTCAGAAGAGTCTCCACCTCCGCAATATTTGCTCTGGTAAGATCTGCCACAGTAAGAAAGCCCGAAGCATAGAGGAACCTGGCTCGCTGTGCATTAAGTAAGGACACCGGGACAAGGTCACATAGCTCCCTCTGGATGCCAAATGTAAGACGCTTCTGAAATTGAGAAAGTAGTAGTTCCATGTTGTGCCACCCCAGGCAGTTGGAAAATACTGTAATCATCCCTAGGATAATCATAGAATATTTATTGAATTAAAATTCTTTATAGATAATTCTATTTCTTTAGATTTACTTTTGTTTTGTTGTGTTACCTGCAGAATTGTAAAGTTTAAGAGTCAAAAAGTGTAAGTAACAGAATAATAGACACATGTTAAAGGCCTAGCTAACTGGTCAATAGATGGGCTAAACACATTAAATGTCATCTCATTTATTCTTAATCACAAACTTCATATTTGAAACAATTGAGGTAGAGCATGTTAAAACAAAGCAAACAAAAGCCCCCACTCTTCTTTCCTCTCATTCTTTCTTCCTTACTTTCTTTTAAGGAAGAAAGAACTCTTAAAAACAGGTGAGGGACTCTTTTCAACTACAGAAAAATAGAGCTGATTTAAATATTCAAGTGCTGAGAGGAGTACAAAAAGAGAAGCTCCCACTGAGATTTTCATCAAGGAAGGGCTGTACAGCTCAATAGCTATTCCCCATGAAATAGAGGCCAGAAGAGCCAATGTCAAGTCATTAAGAAAATCACTTCCCTATGAAAACACTAGCCCCACAAGCAATTTGAGATCTTTCATGCCAATGAGTTGAAGAATCTCTCCCTTTTTATAACCTTCTCCTCCCATCTTTCCCTCAGTATGCTCACATATGCACACACCTTCACAAAGAAACCTTTTACACATATATATCCCCATACTCTTCCAGCAGCCCAGGGTTTCCTTCCTAAGGGCCCATAAGAATTTCTTGGTAAAATCAGACTGTTTTCCTAGCTTAGAGATAAGAGTTTAGATTTATTAAGGAGAGATCAGTACTTTCCTAGAGAAGAGATATTTAGAATAGTCCAAGAGAAATCCAGAAATCCCTCTCCATTTGCCATCCTCCTAATCAATAACAAATATTAATCGGTAACTTGATGAGAAAAGGGAAACTGTTGGCAACTTTGTGTCTATGTCTTCTTGTAACAAGAAAAATGGAAAAAAACAAACAGAAAGGTGGATGGTCAGTAGTTGCTAAGCAACAGACAAATGTCCAGCTACTCAGCTAGCTGCCAATCCTCTGGAGTAGGATAACAAATCCCAGGGATGCCATAGTTTTAGGTGTTATGATGACAATTACAGCTTCCCACAATCCCCTCACTTTTAGAGAAGCCTAAAATAAAATGGAATTTGAAAAAAAGAAAGTAATCTTAACTTGATCTCAAACCACAGAGTCTCAAATAAATATGGAAATGCTTGTTTAACTGAGCTGCATAAACAACAGCTGACTGTTGTAAAGATTCAGATCTGTCCACGACTGCATCCATATTTCTGGTTAATTTCCTTTAAGGGAACTTTGCTGATTAAATCTAATAGCACAAGACTAGTAAAAAACCTAGAAAGTAAATCACCATAAGTATGGTAAGAGATGTCTACAATGAAGATACAACATATGCTAAGAAACAAGAAAGAAGCAAAAAAGCAAGAGAGGATTTATATACTCTGAGAAGATTCCTAATAGGAAATAGGATTAGTGGACAAAGACTGAGCTCAGTGTTTACCAAGTAAATTCTGACATACATTAGTACTACAGCATAGCAAGGAACTAATATTTATTTGACAAAAAGATTTTCATATTTTAATACTGCTAACCAATTTCAAGAAATAAAACTTAGTTCAAGAAATAGAATGGCACAAAAATTTTAAAAGAATATTTGATACACAGTTATATGACCACCTACTCATGTATCCAAAAAAATGACAGAATTTGAAAATAAAAACCAGTATTGACTTGAATGGCAGTAATACCACAAATAATCCAAGTATATAAATCCTTACAAAATTTACACTTATGTTATAAATAATTTACTAGAGACTACCATTAAGAAAAATAATTTTATTATATTTCAAAGAAGGCAAATGATTCAATCTCCTCATCTGAATCTTTTAATTCACTCCTCCATGGTAACAATCAATCATTTATAATAATGAGATGAAGCATATCCTCAAATGAAGCTACCCTAAGTTGTCAGTTCTAATTCACATCTTTAAGTAAATAAAATAATTAGATGTTCTACTTTATTTTTTTAAGATTTTGTTTTTATTTATTTTGACAGCGTGAGACAGAAAAAGAGAGCACAAGCAGGGAGAGCAGCAGGCAGAGGGAGAAGGAGAAGCAGGCTCCCTGCTGAGCAGAGAGTCAGATGCGGGGCATGATCCCAGGACTCTGGGATCATGACCTAAGCTGAAGGCAGACACCTAAGTGACTGAGACACCCAGGTGCCCCTTAAATGTTCTACTTTAAAAGGTCTTCATCTATAATGGCTTCTAAACAAGTATTAAAGGAGAAACTGAAATATTGATAAATTCAGTGAACACAAGAAAATGACAACTCAGCCAAAACTTTGATCTTATTTCTTTTTTTTTAAGATTTTATTTATTTGAGAGAGAGAGAGAGTGAGCGAGAGAATGCACAAACCAAGGGGAGAGGCAGAGGAAGAAGGAGAATCAGACTCCCCACTGAGCAGGAAGCCTGATGCAGGGCTCCATCCCAGGACCCTGGGATCATGACCTGAGCTGAAGACAGACACTTACTGACTGAGCCATCAAGGCTCCCCTAAAACTTTTATTTTAATGATAGTGAAAGTGACTATAATAAATTCAACAACTACTATGTATCTAAAACTGTGTTAAATACCAGACAATCAAGGCTTCTTGTTATTTACCTTTTATGAATGGCCATCTGGCGATGCTGTCTCTCAGTTCTAGCTATGACTTCTCCTTTCACACAGCAAGCCAAGAACCCTTCTTCAACTCCCACTAGCTCTGCCATCCATTTCATAGAAGTTGGCAATTTCTCCCATAAACAGAAAAATCAATACAAACCAATAGTAGTCCAATCCTTAAATGTAGGTGTAACCTAAAGGGAAAAAGCAAGATTCATTAGCTAAATTATTGCATTACAAAAGAAATAAAACCATAAATATAAACTTTATATTAAAAACAAAGGCCTCAGCATTTGGAAAAATTTCTAAATGTGACAATATCTGTTTATATGGAAATTTCATTTATTCACAAACAACTCATAACCAAAAGAAAAGAGATCACTGAGCATACAAATTGGATTTTACACTCAAAGAACTTTAATCAGATACTATTAATCTCAACATTCTGAAGCTAAGTACAATCTTAAGTATTTTCTGATTTCCAAGAAAGAATCAAGAAAAGAGAAAAAGGAGGGAAGGAAGGGAGGAATCAATATTCACAATCACTATATTATCTAAAATATCCGGGGTTCAAAAACAACAATAAAAAGTATGAGATATGCAAAGAAATGGGAAAGTGTGTCACAAGGGAAAAAGCTTCCACAAGAAACACCTTTGAAGTGAAAATGAACTTTTGGGACTTCATCAAGATCAAAAGCTTCTGCACAGCAAAGGAAACAGTCAACAAAACAAAGAGGCAACCCATGGAATGGGAGAAGATATTTGCAAATGACAGTACAGATAAAAGGTTGATATCCAGGACCTATAAAGAACTTCTCAAACTCAACACACACAAAACAGATAGTCATGTCAAAAAATGGGCAGAAGACATGAATAGACACTTCTCCAATGAAGACATACAAATGGCTATCAGACACATGAAAAAAATGTTCATCATCACTAGCCATCAGGGAGATTCAAATTAAAACCACATTGAGATACCACCTCACACCAGTTAGAATGGCCAAAATTAGCAAGACAGGAAACAACGTGTGTTGGAGAGGATATGGAGAAAGGGGAACCCGCTTACACTGTTGGTGGGAATGCAAGGTGGTGCAGCCACTTTGGAGAACAGTATGGAAATTCCTCAAGAAATTAAAAATAGAGCTTCCCTATGACTCTGCAATTGTACTACTGGGTATTTACCCCAAAGATACAGATTAGTGAAAAGAAGGGCCATCTGTACCCCCAATGTTTATAGCAGCAATGGCCATGGTCGCCAAACTGTGGAAAGAACCAAGATGCCCTTCCATGGACGAATGGATAAGGAAGATGTGGTCCATATACACTATGGAGTATTATGCCTCCATCAGAAAGAATGAATACCCAACTTTTGTAGCAAAATGGATGGGACTGGAAGAGATTATGCTGAGTGAAATAAGTCAAGCAGAGAGAGTCAATTATCATATGGTTTCACTTATTTGTGGAGCATAACAAATAACATAGAGGACATGGGGAGATGGAAAGAAGGGAGTTGAGGGAAATTGGAAAGGGAGGTGAACCATGAGAGACTATGGACTCTGAAAAACAACCTGAGGGGTTTTGAAGGGGTGGAGGGGTGGGAGGTTGGGGGAGCCAGGTGGTAGGTATTGGGGAGGGCACATATTGCATGGAGCACTGGGTGTGCTGCAAAAACAATGAATACTGTTACGCTGAAAAGAAATAAAAGAAATTTAAAAAATTTAAAATTTAAAATTAAAAAAAAAATGAAACACCTTTGAGAGGTTCCAGATGTTGGGAATGTCAAAGACTTCAAAGTAGACAAATGTGGTCAAAGAACAAAAGAAAAACATGCTAAATGAAGTAAAGGAAGGTATGACAACAATGTCTCATCAAGTAGAGGACAAAAATAAAAGGAAAGAAATGATTTTTAAAAAATGGAAATACTGAAGGTGAAGAGTATAATAACAGAATAAATCACTGTAGACCTCAATATTAGATGTAAGTTGGCAGAAGAATGAGCAAATATGAAGATATATCAATAGAGACTATGCCAAAAAAAACTATAATTCCTCTGCTATTCCTGAATAAATTCATTTTTTTACTTAAATAAATGTTCTCTTTGCTCTGTTTAGAGTTAACAGAGCAAAACTGTATTGGAGCAAGGAAATGACAAGAGATAATAACTGAAATCCAAGGAGCAAATAAAGAAAAACACAAATCTTAAGAATTTTAATGTAACAAACTCTATAAATATGCATTTTTCTCTCTTCTCACCTTCTTTAAACACACAAAATTACATAAATAACAATGTACTATTAGGTTTGTGACACCTACAGGTGTGCATGTATAACAGTAATAGCACAAAAAAAGAATAGCATTAGCATTATACAAGAATTATGCTTCTATATCTCACTGGAATTAAGTTAGTATAAATTTTAAGCTGTATTGTAACCCCTGGAGTAACACCTGGGAATAAGTTCAAAAAATAGAGAAAAATTACTTAAATACATTAAAATGTTACATTAATAAATATTCACTTAATTCAAAAGAAAGCTGTAAAAAAAAGTACAGGAGAACAAAAAGGACATAAAAGATATAGAAAGTAAAAAGAAAAAACATAGATGTTACTCTGTGTTCCTAATAACATTAAATGTGAAAGGGTTAAATAACCCAAGGTAGATTAACAGACTACATAAAAAAACAGAATCCAACTATATGTTTTCTGTAAGAGACACAATATAGATACAAAAATATAAATAGGTCAAAAGTAGAAGGAAGGGAAAAGGGAAAGTATCATGCAAACCACAACCATAATAAATATGGAGAGGCCATACTAATACCACATAAAATAGAATGTTAAAAAATGTTAATAAAAATTAGAGGAACATTCTATAATGATAAAAGGATCAATCTGTCAAGTATAAATATATACAGGGTACCAAAATACATGAGCAAAACTTGAAAGAAATGAAGAGAAAAACAGACAATTCAAAAATAATTGTTGAAGACTTAAACACCCTAACTTTCAACAATGGATAGGACAACCAAGCAGAACAACCTGGTCTAAGACAACATTCTAAATCAACTAGACCTAACAGATATCTATAGAACTCCATCCAAGAAGACTGCACATTCTTCTTGAACACACAGAACATTCTCCAGAATAGACCATATTCAGGCAATAAAACAAGCTTCAATATATAAAAGTATAAGGGTGCCTGGCTGGCTCAGTCAGTGAAATGTGTGACTCTTGATCTCAAAGTTGTAGGTTCAAGCCCATTTGGTATAGCTCAGGTCATGATCCCAAGGTCCTGGGATCAAGCCCTGCATCAGGCTCCCTCCTCAGCGGGAAGCCTGCTTCTCCCTCTCTCACTCCCTCTGTCTGTGTTCTCTCTTTCACTGTATCTCTCTCTGTCAAATAAATAAATAAAATCTTTTTTAAAAATCAGGTTTTAAAAAGATTAAAAAATAAAATAAAACAAAATCACACAACATATGTTTTCTGACAACAGAATGAAATTAGAAATAAATGACAAAAAAATTTGGAAATGTACAATGTGGGAATTAAACAAGAAACTAGTAAATAACAATGGGTTAGGAAAAAATCATAACAAATTGCAAAATACCTTGAAATGAGTGAATATAACAAATGAAAACATTATATACCAAATTTATTACAGGATGCAGTAAAAGTAGTATTTTGAGGAAAATGTATACCTATAAATGTCTATACTAAAAATAAATAAGGTCCCAAATCAATACCTAATCTTCCACATTAAGATACTTGCAAGCAGAAGGACAAAGTAAAACCAAAGGAAGAGGGAAGAAAATAATAAAGAGCAGAAACCAATGAAGTAGAAAGCTAAAAAAAATAAAGAAAAATGAACTTTAAAAAAAAATCGTTCCAGTAAACGGCAAACTGAAGCACATAAAATTTTGCAAGAGTTTATTTGAGCATACATTGATTTGAATTGGACAGTGCCAAACCAAATGTAATTGGTTAAAAGCCTTCCACTAACAGGAGAGAGGAGCAAAGTTTTTATAGAGAAAATACTGAAGCAAAGCAAAGCAATTATTTGATTGGTTAGAACTTAAGCACTTGCCTTATTTGGGGAAACCTCATTAGCTGTTTGTGATTAGTTTTTCTCAAGTTTAAATTTCTTGGATTAGAGTATACTGCCTCCGACTTAAGTTTTGGCTTGCTTATGTAAACTACCACGGTATCACCTCAGTCTAAACACAGTTTAAACTTTTAACAGTGTTTTTAAAAAACGTTTTTTAAAAAAAGCAACAAAATTGAAAAACTTTTAGCTAGACTGGTCCAGAAGTGAAGAGAGAAGACTTAAATTATTAAATTCAGAAATGAAAGAAGGGACACCACTAGTGAATGTATAGAGGAAAAAAAAGTGGGGGGTTATAAGGAAATAATGTGAACTGAATACCAACAGATGAGATGAAAAAATTCTTGGAAACATACAAACTACCAAAAGTGATTCAGGAAAAAACAATATATGAATAGATCTACTACAAGCAAAGAGGTTAAATTAGTAATAAATTTCTCCAAAGAAAAGTATGGGCCCAAATAGCTTGACCGGTGAAATCTACCAAATCTTTAAATAAGAAATAACAGCAATCTTTCACAAATTCTTCCTCAAAACCACACAAAGTCATCATGAGAAAAGAGAACTATGGACAGTATATATAATAAATATAGATAAAACAATTCTCAGTAAAATACTAGCAAACCAAATCTAGGAACAGATAAAGAGTATTATACAAATAACCAAATGGGATTTGCCCAGAAAATCCAAGACTAATATCTGAAAATCAATTAATGTAATACACTATATCAATAAAATGGACAAAACCACATGATGATCTCAACAGATGCAGCAAAAACACTTGACAAACTCTAACAACCTCTCATGATAAAAGCACTCAACAAACTGGTAATAGAAAGGAACTTCCTCAACCTGATAAAAGCCATCTGCAAAAAACCCACAACTAACACCAAGACTGATGGTGAAAAACCGAGTACTTTTGTCCCAAGATAAGGAACAAGACAAAGATGTCTGCTGTTGCAACTCCTATTCCATATTTTATTGGAGATTCTAATCAAGTCAATTGGGGGAAAGAAAGATAAATAAAAGACAACCAGACTGAAAAGGAAGAAGCAAAACTATCTCTATTTCCAGATAACATGATTTTGTATATAGAAAATCCTAAGGAATGCACAAAAATACTATTAAAATTAATGAGCAAGTTTAACAGGTTACAGGATACACAAGATCAATATAGAAAAAAATAAGTTTTTCTTAATAAACAATCTGTAAATGTGATCAAGAAATCAATTCCATTTATGATAGCATCAAAAAGAATAAAATGCTTAGCAATAAGCTTAACAAAAAAATACAAAACTTGTACTCTAAAAACTAAAAATTTTTGAAAGATATTAAAGACCTAAATAAATCAAAGAGACAGCCTATCTGCAAGGACTGGAAGACTTGATATTGTTAAGATGGTAATATTTCCCAAATTGACCTACCAATTCTACACAATCCCTATCAAAATCAAGCCGGTTTCTTTGCAGAAATAGGCAAGATGATCTTAAAATTTATAAGGAAATGCAAGTGACCCAGAATGGACAACATTGTTTTTCCAAGAATACAAAATTAGAGGGCTCACATTTCCTGATTTCAAAACTTACTACCAAGCTACAGTGATCAAAGCAGCACAGTATCAACATAAGGATATACATAGATCAATGAAATAGAATTGAAAGACCAGAAATAAACCTTCATATTCATGGTCAATTGATTTTTTTACAAGAATGACAAGAGAATTAGTGGACTTTCAACAAATGGAGCAGGGACACCTGGATATGTATATGCAAAGGAATGAAGTTAGATTCTCATCATACATCAGTCACAAAAGTCCAAGTGGATCATATGTGTCAATGTAAGATAAAACTATAAAACTCAGAAGAAAACAGGAGTGCATCCTTGTGACACTGAGTTACATAGTACATTTCCAGATATGACACCAAAAGAAAAAAAGTTGATAAACTGACCAAAACTCACAACTTTTGTGTTTTAAAAAAGGGGGAGAAGGGAATATTTCCAAATCTTATATCTGAAAAAAGACTTGTATCCATGATATATAAAAAACACTTACCTCAATAATTAAAAAAAATTTAAATGGCAGAGGATCTGAATATTTTTCTAAGATATTTATATAATCAATAAACACATGAAAAAAATGTTCAACATCATTAGCCATTAAGGAAATCCAAGTCCAAACTATAATGAAAGAGCATCACATACTCATCAGGATATATTGAAAAAAGAGAAATAAAAACAAGCATTGGAGAAGATGTGAAGAATAGGAACCCATGTACACTGCTGGTGTAAATGTAATATTATCCAGATGCTTTTGAGGAGTTTGGAAACTCTCAAAATGTTAAAAATAAAGTTACCATATAATCCAGCTATTCTACCCCTAGGGATATACCCAAGAGAATGTGAAACATATATCCATGTAAAAACTTGTACATGTATGTTCACAGCAGCATTACTCATAATAGCCAAAAATCAAAAACATACCAAATGTCCATTAATTGATGAAGAGATGCAGTACATCCATACAGTGGAATATTATTCTGCAATATAAAGAACTTAAGAACTGTTACATGCCTTACTGCAGCATTATTTGCAATAGTCAAGATATAGAAGTAGCCCAAGTGCCTATCAACAGATGAATGGATAAAGAAGGTGTGGTACAGGTATACAATGAAATATTACTCAACCATAAAAAAGTATGAGATCCTGCCATTTGTGACATGGACAGATCTAGACTATATAATGCTAAGTGAAATAAGTCAGAGAAAGGCAAATACCCCATGATTTTATTTATATGTGGAATCTAAAAAACAAAATAAATGAATATACAAATAAAAAGCAGCATCAGACATATAAATACAGAAAACTAAGAGTTGCCAGAGGGAAGAATGTGGCGGAGTAGGCAAAAACGAATGAATGGGAGTGGGAGATACAGGCTTCCAGTTATGAAATAAGTCATAGGAATAAAAGGTACAGCATAATAAATACAGTCAATGGTATTATAATAGCATTGCATGTTGACAGATGGTAGCTACATTTGTGGTGACCACAGCAAAACATACAGAGTTGTTGAATCATTATGTTGTATACCTGAAACTAATGTAAAATCATGTGTCAACTACACTCAAATTTTTTAATTTTCTAAAGTAGATTTTAAAAAGGATACATCTTATGCCACAGACAAACCCTGAAAACATTATGCTAAGTGAAAGACACCAGTCATAAAAGACCACATATTATATGATGCCATTTATATGAAATTTCCAGAAGAGGAAAGTCTATAGGAACAGAAGGCATACCATTACATTAGTAGTTGCTTGGGACTAAGGGACAATGAGGAGATTGGAGAAAATTGGGAGTGACTGCTGAAGCATACAAGGTTTCTTTCTGGGGTGATGAATATGTTCTGAAATTAGATATTGATGATAACTGCACAACTCTGTGCACAAACTAAAAATAACTGACTTAATTTTAAATGTGTAAGTGTAAATATGCTATGTGAGCCATATTGCAACAAAGCTATTTTAAAAATATATATTCAAATTCTGTATGAAAAAAATTTTCAGAAGACTCTTGGAAACCCAAAAATAGACTTAAATAAATAGAGAAACATTCCTTTTCATGAATAAGACCAATCAACTTAAAAAAGAAGGGGGGGGGCACCCTGGGTGGCTCAGTTGGTTCAGCTCCAACTCTTGAGTTCAGCTCAGGTTCTGACCTTGGGGTCATGGGATGAGGCTCTGTGTCGGGCTTTGTGCTCAGTAAGGAGTCTGCTTCTTTCTCTCTCTCTCCCTCCCTCTGCTCCTGCCCCTGCCCACACACTCTAAAATAAATAAATCTTGTTTTAAAAATGGAGAAAAAAGTAAAGATAAAAGCTGAAGAAAAATTTTCCTTTGTTGTGTGTATATAAACCTTTTAATAAATGAACCTATGACTACAGATTGCCACTATAAAAAAAAAAGATAAAATTGAAAAACTAACGCTTGGCTTATCTGTGATTTCACTTTCCATGGTTTTAGTTATCCACAGTTAACCATGGTCCAGAAGCTGATGATCTATCAGAAGGTCAATAGTAGCTTCACACTACATCACAATGCCTATAGCATTCACCTCACTTCACCTCATTGCATAGGCAATTTATCATCTTACATCCTCACAAGAAGTGTTAGTACAGTAAATAACATATTTTCAGATAAAGATCACATTCATAAAGCTTATTATGTTATAATTGTTCTATTGTTGTTAATCTCTTACTGTGCCTAACTTATAAATTAAACTTTATCATAGGTATGTAGGTATAGGAAAAAACAAAATATACACAGGATTTGGTACTGAGTGTCAGTCAACCACTGGTGGTCTTGAAATGTATCCCCCACTGATAAGGAGTGACTACTGTACTAGAATAAATTCCAAAAGGAACATAATTCAAAAGAAGGGAACCATACTCAATTACTTGAAGAAAATGTGAGAGAATTCCTTTATAATCTTAGAGCAAGAAAAGCATTTCTCACTGATAGAAAAGCCCACATATTCAACTACATTTCTAAAAATATGAGGTAAAACATACAATAAATAGTCAAAGCCACAAAAAACTAGGATAAAAATACTTTCAACTCATACCACAAAGCACTACTCTTCCTAATATATAAAATAACCTTTAAAACTTAAGAAAAAGATCAAAACACAAAAGAAAAATAAATAAAAGACATGGACAACTCATGGGGGGAAGCATACTGTCCTTTAACAAATGGAAAAATTGTTCAATTTCATTCCTATTTTTAAAATATAAATTAAAACTATACTAAAATGTATGAAAGCTTGACGATATATTCATCAGGTTGTGGAAAAATAACTACTCTCATATAGTGCTGTTAAAATTGGAAAATGATAGAAGTCTTACAGAGGGCAATTGTGCAAAACCAAAATTATATATGCCTTTATAATTTATCCAGCAATTGTACTGTAGGGGGTAGGGCATCACTTGCCATAACAAGATACTAGAAACAATCCAAATGTCCACCAATAGAGAAGTGATTGAATACTGGTATACACACAGTGGAGTCATACAGATATTTTTTCAAAAAATTAAAAATCTCCATGAGCTGATACAGAGTGATTTCCAAGATATATTGTTAAGAAAAAAAGATAGTACAAAAAAGGTATATAGCATACTATCTTCTGTATAAAAAGAAGGTAGGTTAAGAACATACATATCTTCTTGCTAATATTTATAAAACAGAAAAGATACAGGAATATCTTATTTTATGTGTTTCACTTTATTGTGCTTCACAGATATTGTCTTTTTTACAGATTAAAGTTTTGTGACAGGCCTGCTTTGAGCAAGTCTATTGGCACCATTTTTCCAACGGCAAAGATCTCTGGGTCACATTCGGTAATTCTCACAGTATTTCAAATTTTATCATTATTATATTTGTTATGGTGATCTATGCTCAGTGATCTTTGATGTTACTACTGTAATTGTCTTAAGGTATCAATAACGACACCCATATAAAATGGTTAATTTGATAAATATTATGTGTCATCTGACTACTCCACTGGCCAGCTGTTACTCTCTCTCTCTCTCTCTCTCCATCTCCTAGGGTTTCCCTATTCCCTGAGACACAATGATATTTAAATTAGTCCAGTTAATAACCCTTCAATGGCCTCCATGTGTTCAAATGAAAGGAAGAGTCCCACATCTCTTAAATCAAAAGCTCGAAATTAATAAGCTTAGTGAAGAAGACATATCAAGGGGCACCTGGGTGGCTCAGTTAAGCATCTGTCTTCGGCTCAGGTCATGATCTCAGCCCCACATTGAACTCCCTATTCAGCAGGGAGTCTGCTTCTCCCTTTCCCCCCTGCTCCTGCTCTCTGTCTCACTCTCTCTCACTCAAATAAAATGAATGAAATCTTAAAGAAGAAGAAGGAGGAGGAGGAGGAGGAGAAGAAGGTGGCATGTCAAAAGCTGAGCCAGGCCAAAAGATAGTCCTCTTCAATTAGCCCAGCTGGGTCTGCAAAGAAAAAGTACCTGAACCTTTAAATTAAAAGAACTACTCCACTAAACACACAAATGAAAAGAAAGTGAAACAGCCTTATTGCTGATGTGGAGAAAGTTTCAGTGCTCTGGATAGAAGATCAAAACAGCCACAATACTCCCTTAAGCCAAAGCCTAATCCAGGGCAAGTCTCCAACTCTCCTATTCTATGAAGGCTGAGAGAAGTGAGGAAGCTACCCAAGAGAACTAGGGAGCTCGTGGATGTTGGTTCATGAGGTTTAAGGGAAGACATTTAAATATAACATAAAAGTGCAAGGTGGAGCAGCAAATGCTGATATAGAAGCTGCAGCAAATCACCCAGAAGATCTAGCTAAAATCATTAATAAATGTGGATACACCAAACAACAGATTTTCAGTGTAGACAAAATAGCTTTCTAGTAGAAGCCATTTAGGAGTTTCACAGCTAGAAAGAACTCAATACCTGACTTCAAAATTTCAAAGTACAGGATGACTCTTTTTTTTATGTTATGTTAGTCACCATACAGTAAGTCATTAGTTTTGATGTAGTGTTCCAATATTCATTATTTACACATAACACCCAGTGCTCCATAGATTTTGTACCCCCCCTTTTTTTAAAGATTTTCATTTATTTATTTGACAGACAGAGATCACAAGTAGGCAGAGAGGCAGGCAGAGAGAGATGGAGAAGCAGGCTCCCTGCTGAGCAGAGAGCTCAATGCGGGACTCGATCCCAGGACCCTGAGATCATGACCTGAGCTGAAGGCAGAGGCTTTAACCCACTGAACCACCCAGGTGCCCGATTTTGTACCCTCCTTAATACCCATCACTGAGCCAACCTATTTTCCCCCACCTTCCTCCCCTCGGTTTGTTTCTCAGAGTCCAGTCTCTCATAGTTCATCTCCCCCTCTGATTTCCCCCCTTCATTTTCCCTTTCCTTCTCCTGATGTCATCCATCCTATTCCTTATGCTGAAATAAGTCAAGCAGGATGACTCTTATTAGAGGATTATGCAACTGGAGACTTGAAATTGAAGCCAGTGCTCATTTACCATTCCAAAAATCCTAACCCTCTTAAGAATTATGCTAAATCTACTGTCTGTGTTCTTTAAATGCAAGCCTAGATGACAGCAAATCTGTTCACAACGTGATTTACTGAGTATTTTAAACCCAATGTTGAGACCTATTCAGAAAAAAAGAGTCCTTTCCAATTACTGCAGATAAGGCACCTGGTCACCCATGAGTTCTGACAGAGATGTACAAGATGTACAAGTCTTCCTGCCTGCTAACAGAGTATCCATTCTGCAGTCCATGGATCATAGAGTATAGATGATACTTAAACAATATGGGGTCGGGGTGCAAACTGCTCGTGTAGTTAAAAATCTGTATATAACTTCTGACTCCCCCAAAACTTAGCTACTCATAGTCTACTGTTGACAGAAAGCCTTACCAATAACAGAAACAGTTTATTAACACATATTTTATGCTATATGTATTATCTACTATATTGTTATGATATAGTTAGAGAAAATAAAATGTTAAGAAAATAATAAGGAAGAGAAAATATACAGTACTGTGCTATACTCATTGAAAAAAATCCATGTACAAGTGGACCTACAAAGTTCACACCCATGTTGTTCAAGGGTCAACTATAATTTTGACTTTCAAGTCTTACTGTTTAAGAACTATGTATTTCATAAGGATATCATTGTCAAAGACAGTTATTCCTCAGATGTATCTGGGCAAATTACATCTAGAACTTTCCAGAAAGGACTCACCATTCTAGATGCCATAAGGACATTTGTGATTCACAGGAAGAGGTCAAAATATTAATATTAACAGGAATTTAGAAGTTAACTCCAACCCTCATGGATGACTTTGAGGGTCCATGACTCCAGTAGAGGAAGTAAGTGCAGATGTGGGGCAAATAGCAAGAGAACTAGAATTAGAAGTGGTGCCTGAAGATGTAATGGATTGTTGCAATCTCTTAATAAAACTTGAATGGATGAGGAAAGAAAGTGGTTCCTTGAGATAGAAACTACTCCTGGTGCAGATGCTGTGGGAACTGCTAAAATGACAACAAAAGATTTAGAGTATGACATAAACTTAGTTGATAAAACAACGGCATGGTTTGAGAGGATTGACTCCAATTTTGAAAGAATTTCTACTTGCAGGTAAAATGCTATTAAACAGCATCACCTGCTACAAAGAAATCATCTGTGAGTAAATTGATGTGGCAAATTTCATCACTATCTTATTTTAAGAAATTGCCACAGTTATCTTAAAAACAAAACCAAAAACAAATTGGGCCCCGAGGTACAGTAAGTTAAGCGTCTAACTCTTGGCTTTGGCTCAGGTTACGATCTTAGGGTCGTGGGATCAAGCTCAGAGCTCAGCAAGGAGTCCACTAAAGTTTCTCTCTCCTTCTGCCCCTTTCCATGCTCACTCACTCTCTCTCTAAAATAAATAAATAAATCTTTTTTAAAAAGAATTGTTCTTTTTTGTAGTTCCTTTAGGCATAAGGTTAGATTGTTTATTTGAGATTTTTTTTGCTTCTTTAGGAAGGCGTGTATTATTATATACCTTTCTCTTAGAACTGCTTTCACTGTCTCAGAGATTTTGGACCATTGTGTTTTCATATCCATTTGTCTCTATGTATTTTTTGGTTTCTTCTTTGATTGCTTCATTGATCCATTGATTGTTTCGTATCATGTTTACTCTCCATGTGTTTGTTTGTTTTTTTCAGTTTTTTTTCTTGTGATTTATTTCTAGTTTCACACCGTTGTGGTCAGAAAAGATGCATGCTATGATTTTAATCTTCTTAAATTTATTGAGACTTGTTTTATGGCCTAATATGTGATCTATTCTGGAGAATGTTCCATGCGTGCTTGATAAGAATGTGTATTCTTTTGTTTTGGAATGGAATGTTATATATATATATATATATATATATATATATATATATATATATAATCTGTTATGAACATCTGGTCCAATGTCTCATTTAAAGACACTGTTTCCTTATTAATTTTCTGTCTGGAAGTTTTTGAAGTAAGTGGAATATAAAGGCCCCTACTATTATTGTATTACAATAAATTTCTCTCTTTGTGTCCAATAATACTTGTTTTATGTATTTAGATGTTCCAGTGTTGGGCATATAGATATTTACTATTGTTATATCCTCTTGTTGGATTGATCCCTTTATCATTATGTAATGCCTTTCTTTGTCTCATTACAGTCTTTGTTTTAAAATCTATTTTGTCTGATATAAGTATGGGTTCACTGGTCTTTTTTTACCCCCGCTTTCATTTGCATGGCAAATGTTTTGCCATCCCCTCACTTTCAGTCTATATGCATCTTCAGGTTTGAGGTAAGTCTCTTTTAAGCAGCACATAGATTGATCTCGTTTTGTTTTTTTTTTATCCATTCTACCATTCTATGTCTTTTGATTGGAGAATTTAGGCCATTTACATTTAAAGTGATTATTGATAGGTATATACTTCATTTAAAAAAATTGTACTTAATATATAAAATTGGTTTTCTGGTTGTTTTTGTGATTCTTCTTTGTTCTTCTCTTTTTTTCTTTGTGAATGATGAATATCTATAATGTTTTGTTTGTCTTTCTTTCTCTTTATTTTTTGTGTATCTATCATAGGTTTTGGGTTTGTGGCTACCATAATGTTCATACATAATATACTAAGTAAATAGTCCATATTAATCTGATGGCCATTTTTTTCTTTTTCCTCTTTTCTACTCCCTTCTCCACATTTTATGTACATGTTGTCATAGTACATGTAATATTTTACATCTCTCTATTCACATTTTTCTTATATCTAAATATAACCATTTCTTTCTACCTAAAGAAGTCCTTTTATTAATTCTTGTAAGGCTACTTTAGTTTTGATAAACTCCTTTACCTCTTGTTTGTCTGGGAAACTCTTTATCTCTCCTTCAAATCTGAATGATAATCTTACCAGGTGTAGTATGCTTGGTTTTGAGATTTTCCCTTCAGTACTTTGAATATATCATGCCACTCCCTTCTAGCTTTCAAAGCTTCTGCTGAAAAATCAACAGATAATCTTATAGGTTTTCCCATGGAGGTAACTTTGTTACTCTATTGCAGCTTTTAGGATTCTCTCTTTATCTTTAACCCTTGACATTTTAATTAGTATATGTTATAGTGTGGACCTCCTTGAGTTCATCTTGTTTGGAAATCTCTGGGACTTGGATGTCTATCTCCCTCCCTAGGTTAGGGAGGTTTTTCAGTTATTATTTCTTCAAATAAGTATTCTAAATCTTTCTTTATTTTTCTTCTGGGACCCCTATCAGATTAATTTGCTTGTTTTTGTTCAAAATATTTCTTAATCTATCCTCCTTTTTTTTTTAATCTTTTCTCTTTTTGCCATTCAACTTGTGTGCCGTTACCCTGTCTTCCAGATCATTGATATTTTCTTCTGCATCCTCTAATCTACTGTTGATTCCCTCTAGTGTGTTTTTTTTTATTTCAGTTATTGTTATTCTTCAGTTCTGATTCATTCAATATTTTTCTATCACTTTATTGAAGGTCTCCCTAAATTCTTTCATTCTTTTCTCCAGCCTAGTATTTTTATAATTGTTACTTTATCAATCTGATTAAATAAATTCTTTATCAAGCATGTTGCTTATCTCTGTCTCATTAAATTCTTTTGCTTTTTTCTTGCTCTGTCTTTTGAAGCATATATTTCTGTCTTCTCATTTTGCTTGACTTTCTGTGTCTATTTCTATGGATTAGACAAAATCGCTTGCTACTTCTCCTAAAGTTGAAGGAACTGTAATGTGTATGGTGACCCTTATACAGACTGTGTACACTTGATGACTTTGTTGGCTGGCTGGAGCTGTGGATATATATGCTAGTTACTCTTTTAAATTTTTACTTTTTACAGAGAAAATTAAAGAAAAAAATTATATAAAAAAGAAAAAGAATGGGGTGCCTGGGTGGCTCAGTGGGTTAAGCCTCTGCCTTCAGCTCAGGTCATGATCTCAGGGTCCTGGGATCGAGCCTGCATCAGGCTCTCTGCTCGGCAGGGAGCCTGCTTCCCCCTCTCTCTCTGCCTGCCTCTCTGCCTACTTGTGATCTCTGTCTGTCAAGTAAATAAATAAAATATTTTTTTTAAAAAAGAAAGAAAAAGAACAAACCAAAAGAAGAATTAAAATAAAACAAGACAAACTCTTCAAAGTTTAAAAAAAAAAAAGTAAAAATTAAAAAAAAATTAAAACAACAATACAAAACTGCAACTTTTCTTCTGTGTCCCAGAACCACAGGACAGCTGGTATGGGCTTGTGGACCCTGGACTTGCTGAGGTTGCAAGCTCACAGTGAGCCAGACCCTGCTCCAGTCTGAGATATAAGGTGGAGGGGAAGAGTATGCTCCCACAGTTCCTCAGCCCTTCTAACTGTAGCATTTCTTCTGTGCCTCAGTGCAAATGGAAATGCTGTGGCCTTCAGAACCCTGGGCTGACTGAGGTCACAAAGTCTCTCTGATGATCTGACCCACCAGTTGTGGAGTCAGAACCCTCCAATTATGGCACCCAAACCTGCCCCTTGTGGTGGCCAAACTCTATTCTGGTCTGGACCCTCAAGGTGGAAGAGGAGGGAACATTCCTGCAATTCCATAGCCCCTCTAAACTGTGGCTTTTCTTCTGCATGCCAGTGCTTCTAGGGCTGGGGTGGTTCTGTGGACCCTGGAGTCACTGAAGTCACAAGTCCACTGAGATGACCAGACATGCTCACCACAGTGTCTGGATATTACTCCAGTCCTGGCTTCAAAGGAGAATATAAACCATGTTGTTCCCTAGTCTCTCTTACCTGAAGAAATTTCCCACAATTCCTCCACCACTTGGCAGAGTTCTAGTATTATCTTTTTTATATGCTAGTGACTCTTTTAAACCATGCTTTTTCTGTGCACAAGGACAGAGGGATCCCTCAATACTATCCCTCCTCATTGCAGCATTGGGGGGATGGTTCCCTTTGTTACGGTATCTCTCTGTCTCTCTTGTTGTTCTCTTGCTGTTCTGTCTTTGGTCATTTGGTAGCTGTTCAGTCAGCCCACATTTCTTCTTCAGGAGGAATTAGCCTACTAATAGGTATAATATTGTGTGTTCCATGGAGAAGGTGAGTTTGGAGTCTTCCTACAGAACTCTTAGGTATAGTTATTTTTAATATGTCTCTCTAGCTTTTGTATAGAGTTAGAAGTGATTTACATAATACCATTACATTCAGAAATCTGAATTTCACTAGAAATTTACCTTCACCAGTGAGTTTTATACATTCATGTGTTTTTACATTGTTAATTATCATCCTTTCATTTCAGCACAAAGAACTTCCTTTATCATTTCTTATGAAGCACATCTAGTGGTGGTGAACATCCTCAGATTTTGTTTGGTAAAGTCTTTCACTCTTTGTTTCTGAAGGATAGCACTGCCACATATAGTATTGGTGACTGGCAATTTATTCTTTCAATATTTGAGTTTATCATACCATTAAAACAGGCCTGCAAAGTTTCTTCTGAGAAATCCACCAGAAGCTTTATGAGTTTACTTGTATATGACAAGCATCTTTTCTTTCACTGCTTTCAAAATTCTTTGATTTTTGACAGTTTGATAATAATGTGTCCCAGTAAAGTCCTCTTTGGGTTATATCTGTTTGGGGCACCCTTTAGCTTATGTACATAGATGTCCATATCTTTCCCTATATTGGGGATATTTTTAGCCATTATTTCTTTAAAGAGACTTTCTGTCATCTTCTATCTTCTCCATCTTGGACTTCAATATGTATACATTGTTTTGCTTGATAGTGTTCCATCAAGAGTCACATGTTCTACTGACTAAGCCAAGACTAAGCCAACCAGGTACCACTTTTCCTAAGTGGTATCCTATCAATATTAAGACTAATCAAGCTTTCCTCTTTGCTGTAGTTGCTAGAAAACTCAGAACCAAAGTTGGGTACAGGAACTATACATGACTTAAAGACATGCATATTTATGTACCAACTATTGCTTGAGTTCTACATTATGATCATTTCTTCAATTTCCTATTATCTCAATTGTCCTTTATGATAAAGCACCTCAAATACTTTTTGAAAGGAGGTTAGAGAAAATTGATAAATAGGCAAATAAATTAAAAGGCTACTGTAGGGGCACCTGGGTGGCTCGGTGGGTTAAAGCCTCTGCCTATGGCTCAGGTCATGATCTCAGGGTCCTGGGATCAAGCCCCACATCAGGCTCTCTGCTCAGCAGGGAGCCTGCTTCCTCCTCTCTCTCTCTGCTTGCCTCTCTGCCTACTCGTGATCTCTCTGTCAAATAAATAAATAAAATCTTTAAAAAATAAATTTAAAAAATAAAATAAAAGGATACTGTAACATTTAGCTTATTTTAAAACAACTTTCTTCTTACCTATTCTTTATTCCCAGCACTAATACCCTAGTCAAAACAAACAAACAAACAAAATGTTCCCTTACGGTATCTTTAGTGCTCAGGATTCTATGTAAGCATTTTCTCCCCATTTTCACAAACACAGTAGTGAAGAAAACAGAACTCACCAGGTAAACAATATGCAGATAGTTCTCTAAAACAAAGCCCTTCATTGCTCTTCGGAGATCAGCAAAAATATCTAAAGTATCAATTGGAGAAAGTGAAGAAGAAAGAGTTGCTGAACCAAGATGCGTTGGATGATACACTTTTCCTGGTTGAGGGGTGGAATAGGGAAATAATGAACCAAATGTTAAAAATAAAATAAAACAGTTTCTCTGTATTCTGTAATTAACCTTTTAGTATCTGATCAATTTTGCCCAATGCATGGATATTTATGAGCAGATTCTATGTTAATTGTCCGATGTTGCTAAATGCAACACTGACTTAATAAAACTGCTTCATATACCACTTGAAAAACCAGTTTCCTTTTATACTGTTTGAAAAGTCAATTTCCTTTTACTAAACAGTCTTAAGTCACTAAAGATGAAAAAATGAGTCAACTGCAACTAAGAAGTCACATTTATCTTCTGTTCCATCACTAGCTTCAGTAGTTTGGATGAATTCGTTTTCCAGCAGCCACACTACACAGGCCTCAATTGCTCCAAGTTGAACAGAATCTTGGTTGTTCTGAATTCCCAACTTCCCTTCTTTCATACTTGCAGCCAAAAAATGGGCAAGAAGCATAAGTCTGCATATCTTGTGATGTTCTTGCCATTCCACCAACTATTATCTGTTAAGAGGTTTGAAATTTTTTGTAATTTTTCAATAAGACATGCAGGCCCTCATGATATAAAAGAAGTGATTTTGTTCTCTTAAAATATTCTCAGCATCTTAATGTAGAGACTCTAAATTAACTCTTCCATCATTACTCATTATACATGTAGATAACACCTACTAACAACATGAAAAATTTCCTTAAAATTTTTAATGCTAGTATTGAATATTTCCCACTCAGTAAGAGGATGGGAATGGGTATAGAAAAAGTGAAGTCAGTTGTGCCTTGTGGAAATCATCTTCCTACAACTATATTAAATATACAAATTAATTAAATGTACTAATTTTTCCCTTGCCTTCTTCCATTTAATACATATTGAAACACCAAATCATCCTAAACAGAGCTATCATATACTTTTTAATGACCACAAAACATAGTTTTACCAAGATTTATTTAGTATTAATAGTATTTTGTTTGTTTCTAGTTTTTTCTTAATACCAATAATGCCATAATAAACATTCCTGTATATTTAAGTTGATGTAATTTCACATATACCTCCCTAGGTAAAACTCTTAATTGTGACTCTACTGGTTCAATGGCTATGTGTTTTGTTCTGGGGCTTGCCTGTTTTTTAATCTTAGTAGGTATGTCTAAGTAGCCCTCCCAAGAGAGTTTCAGCAGTATATGAGAATGCCTACTTTCTATAACCTTACCAACCCCATGGTATTAATTACTTAATTAATTAATTACTAAAGGGAAGAGGGGGAAAGAAAGTATGAGCACAGGTATCAGCACCCCCAGTACCAGCACTGAAGCCCAGAGCAAGGCATGTTGGTATATAAACAGAAAACTTTTCTGGATGACACAAAACACTTAAAATAAGGAGGCCGGTTACCTTTGAGGATGCAGAGGAGAAACTTTTATTTTTCACTTTAGATTCTTCCATGTTGTTTGAAATTTATAAGCATATCTATTTGTAATTTTATTTTTTTATTCTTTTTTAATATTATTTATTTGACAGAGAGAGTGAAAGAGCACAAGCAGAGGGAGCAGCAGGCAGAGGGAGAGGGAGAAGCAGGGAACTAAGCAGCGAACTGAGCAGGGAACCTCATGCACGATTGGATCCCAGTACCCTGAGATTATGACCTAAGCCACAGGCAGCTATTTAACCAACTGAGCTATCCAGGCACCCTAATTTGATTTTATTTTAATGTCATAGGTATTATCTGGATGGAAGAACTACAGTCCATTTATGTCATCTTTTTTTTAAATTTTTATTTTTTATAAACATATTTTTATCCCCAGGGGTACATGTCTGTGAATCGCCAGGTTTACCCACTTCACAGCACTAACCATAGCACATACCCTCCCCAATGTCCATTACCCCACCCCCCTTTCCAGACCCCCTCCCCCCAGCAACCCTCAGTTTCTTTTGTGAGATTAAGAGTCACTTATGGTTTGTCTCCCTCCCAATCCCATCTTGTTTCTTTTCTTCTTTTTCTACCCCCCCTAGTCCCCCATGTTGCATCTCTTGCCATTCGCAACGACGTGGATGGAACTAGAGGGTATCATGCTTAGTGAAATAAGTCAGTCAGAGAAAGACAACTATCATATGATATCCCTGATATGAGGAAGTGGAGATGCAACATTTATGTCATTTTTTAAAAATTCTGAAACTAGGGGCACCTGGGTGGCTCAGTTGGTTAAGCGTCCAACTCTTGATTTCGGCTTAGATCATAGATAATAAAGTATACCTAAAAAAATTAAAAGAATCATCTGGCATTTGGGTTTTAATCTACTGTTTTGAAATGTACTGATATAGTACTAGCTATATTAAACTCCAGGAAATAACTTAAATACAAGAGATTATGACTTAGGGAAACTATAAACAATCTCATAAAGAAACACAAAGCTAAGATTTTTCTTCACATATTTAAGTTCTATCATCATATTATAAGCACAAAAGAGCAAATGGTAATTTAGTGAACTCTTTATTTCTTCCAGAATCGCTCTTATCATGCTTGCAGTTACTTCTTTTCCTTCTTGTCTTTGCAAACAGCTACGAACAGGTTTTAGAGATCCCTGAAGTAGAGCTATGCCTTTTGATTTTTCAGAGTTCTTACAAACTAAGATACTCTCATCTATAACCAAAAAACCATACACTTATAAAATCCCAACATATTTCCTTAAGATACCTGTCAAAGAGAATTTCAGTTGTCTTGTTTAAAAAGAAGTTAATAGATGATAGCAGTTATTATGGTCATAGAATTATTGCTGATGCTCTCATTTTCTGAACTTTGAAGAGGATCCAAATATGCCAAATATGCCAAATATGCCTTTGAAGGGGATCCAAATATGGCACTTTGGCACTAGGATTACTGTGACCTGAAAGCACTTAGGAAACAGAAAGAGCTCCTTGCCCTCACCCTGCTTGTCTAGAACCAAGATATAAAGTTCTCTTTGTGAAGGTGTTCCTCTTACCACTTATCACTGAACAGAAGTGAGCACCAAGGTGGATCTGCATAATTCTTTCTAAATAATTCTTAACTGATGAATTGTTAAACACTACATCTGAAACTAATGATATACTCTTTGTTGGCTAATTGAATTTAAATTTAAAAAAAACTGTAACTTCCATTAGTTTCTAGTATATATTTACCTTCCTATAATTTACCACCCCTAAAATCCCTAATCCCTTTTCCTTTGCCTCGTCACTTCTCAATTCTATCACCTTTTGTTAAAAGGGTATAAAGACCCTAACATCTGTTTCTTTAGATCTTCACTGTTTTTCTATAAAAGCCTCTGTGTATGCAAAAAAATGAAAATATTAATATCGAATAATATATGTAGGCCTTCTGTCCTATTAAACTGTCATTTGTCAGTTCTTGCTAAATAAGTGTATAATAATAATAATAATAGAAGTATTTTGGAAACTATAAAGGAAAATGTAAATGCAAATTTCTACTAGTTATATATGATAATATGAATTCAAAAGTATTTACAGAAACCTAGAAATTATAACATTCACTAATCTAAACACTTTAGGTTATTGTGACAATCAAAGGAATAAAAATATGTGATAGAATTTATGCATTATAAACATATACAAATATATAATTTATACAAACATAAATACTATTTAAAGCAATTACAACTAGAGAGAACCATAATTTTTTTCAGAAATGTATCCAATAGTAGGGGAAAAGATACAAGTAAGTAAGATGTTCAAGATGCAAAAGGAAGGTCACTTGCATTAGAGAAAGCCAAAAGTGGCATTGTGGTAGAGTATACTAACCATTCTAGGCAGAGAGAAAATGCTGCTTTCCTAACACTGACTGCCAAATTGAGAACCAAGACAGAATAAAGATAGGGGACTATAAACTTGATGACTGTTGATTATTTATCCCAGATAAAATTACAAAAAGGTGCCATCAGACAAACAACAATAAAAAACAGGTGAATAAAATGTATCACGAGGCTCTTGCAAGCACTACAAAATAGCCCAGCATAAAATAAAAAATTATCTACAAAAGGTATCAACTAGCATTAGCAGCAAAGTAAAAATGTCACTTTCAGGTTTTGATTCAACAAAATGGACAACCTTTTTCAAGATGAAGCAAGATTTATGAAAATGTCCAAATTAATGGCAATATATACAGTTCAGGTTCCTGCTCCCACCCGTCTGAGGAGGTTGTATCCATACCACAATAGAGAAGTCAATTAGAATCAAACCAATTATTACTATTAACTTACAAATCACTATTTTGGCACTAAGCACCAACATCTTATATGGGAAAGTTCTGGGAATTCCACAGAAAGATTCAAGTATCATCTAAATAAAACACCATTAACTGTCTAGGAGATATTCAGATCATTTATAAAATGCCAAGAAGTCACAAAGATGCTACACAATCCAAAAAGCATGACCAAGTACGCCTATCTGTGTAACTGATATGAAACACTATTCACACATTCCCCCATTTGGAAGTTCTGAGCAAGCCATATGCCATCCTGAAATGGAACATTATACAAAGTCAAAATCTCAGAAGTTTCTAGGACAGACCTCAAAAACAAAGTTATTGTGGTATATTTTAGTTTTGTTTAAATGTTATCTAATTTAAGGCTTGATAATTTGGCCAGGGCACCAACCTTCCAATTATTCTTCCCCATGAGAAAAAGAAGTTCAAGCTAATGCAGGAAGGCAAACAAAACCTCCTTATCTTCTGTATTACCTTAAAGACCCTCTGACCCTAAAAGAAAGCAGTTGTGGGGATGCCTGGGTGGCTCAGTTGGTTAAGCGGCTGCCTTCGGCTCAGGTCATGATCCCAGAGTCCTGGGATCGAGTCCCACATCGGGCTCCTTGCTCGGCAGGGAGCCTGCCTCTCCCTCTGCCTCTGCCTGCCTCTCTGTCTGCCTGTGCTCACTCTCTCTCTCTCTCTCTCTCTGACAAATAAATAAATAAAATCTTAAAAAAAAAAAAAGAAAGCAGTTGTGTAAGATGAACTTATACTTCATTCTCCATAGTTGCAAGTCTACAAAGAAATCAGTTGAGGAAAGAAAAGAGGGAAGCAAATAGGAATAGGAAATGTTTTAGTGTCTTTCTCCAGCCTTCTTTAAACACAAGTAACCTGCATATTTTATACATAAAGTAAGAGACAGAAGCAGGATAAACTTCTCTGATACTTATAATAGGGGAAATCCAATGAGTTAGAATTTTTAGGGTTTAAAAGAGAGGCAGTCCAATGACCCTGAAGGGATTACAGGTAGATGAATCATTTGTTACTAGGGCTGAAACAGACAGCTGCTCTTTCATTTTTACTTTTTTTTTTAGGATTTATTTATTTATTTATTTATTTGAGAGAGAAAGAGAGAAACAGCATAAGAGGGGAGATGGTCAGAGGGAGAAGCAGGCTCCCTGCTGAGCCAGAAGCCCAATGGAGGACTTGATCTCAGGACTTCAGGATCATGACCTGAGCTGAAGGCAGTTGCCTAACCAACTGAGCCACCCAGGTGCCCCTCATTTTTCCTTTAATAAAATCTCTATATGTTAGTTGGAGATATGTCCTTCCTTGCAGTTGGGGAAAGTAACTGTGTAGTAAGTTCTCCCAGATTGTATGTGAGGAGAAAGAGTTCATGCAACTCCCAGGAAGTGCCCTTAAGGAGTAGGCTGTGCCCTTTACCTCCTCATCTTCCCTTCCTGATGGTTGAAATGAAGATGTGATGACAAAGTCAAATTATTCTAAAAGTCACTTCCTCAGATACTATCCAGCTTTTTGTACCCAGAATATCCCACTTATTTTCCCATTAAGACTTTCCCTTTTCTCCTAGATACTCTAATTTCTCTTCAGCAGCCACAGAACTGTTTGTCTGTTTGACATATAGTATAATACTGGAGTCAATAAACTACATGCCGGAGAATATGGAATGACAGAGAGTGTTCCTCTGAAAGTTCTTTAATGTTAGAAGACTTACAAAAATTTTGCCACACCCAAAACAATGCACCATGTTAGAAACAGTATTTGCTGCAGAAGGTATGTGCTATGAAGTGTGTAAACCTGGCGATTCACAGACCTGTACCCCTGGGGCTAATAATACATTATATGTTAATTAAAAAATTAAAAAAATTTTTTAAAAAGAAAAAAATAGTGTTTTCTGCTATCTTGATACTTAAGTAAACAAACCTCTTTCCCATTGCTTAAGATAAAACTTCTGTATGGTTTGTGGTAAGGTTATCATTACTTGTTGACACAAGAAACTAAAAAGTTGTTTTCAGAATCAGCACCAATTTAGAGAGAAAAACATTTCTTTTTTTTCCTTTTTTTTTTTAAGATTTTATTTATTTATTTGACAGAGATCACAAGTAGGCAGAGAGGCAGGCAGAGAGAGAAGGAAGCAGGCTCCCCGCTGAGCAGAGAGCCCGACGCGGGGCTCGATCCCAGGACCCCGAGACCACCACCAGAGGCGAAGGCAGAGGCCCTAACCCACTGAGCCACTCAGGCGCCACAAAAACATTTCTATTCCCGAACTCTGAGAGTATTTCCCAGCTCTCATCATCCTTATATGAAGTCTTAGACCAGTCACCCAAGCAGAACTAAAAGCCGTGAAAATTACTTCCTTCATTAGCAGTAGAATATACTGAAAAGTAAAAATCATCTTCTAGTTAATGTGATGTCATTTTGACTACAAAATTGAATCATTTCACTGTACATAAGGTAAAGAAAATTTTAATTCTACATTAGTAGAAAATCAATGGTTGGTATATGAAAATTATAACTTACATTCATTATATATTAAGTAAAGCAAAACATGACATTAGTGCTTTGGATAACAAATGCAGCATGATAAGAAATGAGTTGCCGGGCACTAGTCAAATTTCAAGTAGACTGACACTGTCCTTCAGCAATGCTATTACAATTAAATTCAAACTCACTTACCTACTGTGTCTACCCCTTTTCTGCCAGCACAACCAACCATCTGCTTATACGTAAGAATATCTAGAGGTTGACCACTGAATATAGGAGTCCGGATAATCACACGACATGCTGGTAGATTCACTCGATGAAAGAGTAGAAGTTGCTGCCAAAACCCAAATCTGACCTTGACGGAAGCCTCCTTCAATGATATCCCTCTCCTCAAAAGTAAGACCTAACAAAAGGAAGTTATAATAACATATATTTACTAATTAATATAACAGAAATATCATACTTGATCACTTACAAATAGATCTGGGAATCTACTACAAGTCTCTAAAGATTTTTTTCAAGCTATTGTTATGACTATAAACAAAGAAGTCACCATGGTCTATCTTTTTAAGAGTATAATCTGCCACCCCTAGAATACTTTTATCTCATCTTCTAGACCAGGGGTTGGCAAACTTTCTCTGTAAGCATTTTAGGCTTTGCAGGACAGATGGTCTCTGTTGCAACTACTCTGCCCTAGCACTGTCATGTGATAGCAGCCACAGAACAAACAGGCAGGAGTGTGTTCCAATACAACTTTATTTACAAAAAGAGATGGCATGCTGGATTTGACCAGCAGACTATAGTTTGTTGACTCCTGTTCTAGACAATGAAGTCACTGAGGGTAGAGATATGGCTTATGCATCACATTTCAGCATTAAAAAATGCTGAAGAATAAATACATGAGTAGATGAAAAAACAGCATAAAGAAAACTTACCTTGCTTATTTTTAAATTTTATTTAAAAATCCAAAAGGACTGAGTTTGTAATTTAGGTGATGGGTCATTTTATTAGTATGCATCATAAGTTATATACAATAATAATATTCTTCTATATGTTTGTATATATATACATATATTTTTAAATGTATTCATGTATGCATAATAAAAATTTTAAATAAATTGAAAAGGTTAAATTCAAAATTTTAGAAACTATATATTTTTTTATTTTCAAATTTTTATTTAAATTCTAATTAACATATAGTGCAATATTGGTTTCAGGAGTAGAATTTAGTGATTCATCACCCATATACCACACCTAGTGCTCACTATAATATCTCCTTAATACCCATTACCCATCTAGCCCATCCCCCACCCAGCTCTGTCTCAATCCTCAGTTTGTTCTCTATAGCTAAGAGTCTCTTATGGTTTTCTTCCCTCTTTTTTCCCCCCTTGTCCTATGGTCATCTATTTTATTTTTTAAATTCCACATATGAGTGAAACCATAGAGTATTTGTCTTTCTCTGACTGCCTTATTTTGCTTAGCATAATATAATCTAGCTTTATCCATGTCATTACAAGTGACAAGATGTCATTCCTTTTGATGGCTGAGTAATATTCCATGTGTGGACATACATATATATGTATGTGTACGCATGTATACATATATGTATGTGTGTGTGCGTGTGTGTACATACCACACTTTCTTTATCTATTCATCAGTTGATGGACATTTGGGCTCTCTCCATAGTTTGGCTATTTGTTGATAATGCTGCCATAAACATCAGGGTGCATGTACCCCTTCAAATCTGTATTTTTGTATCCTTTAGGTAAATACCTGGTAGTGCAATTGCTGGGTCATAAGGCAGTTCCATTTTTAAGTTTTTGAGGAACTTCCATACTATTTTCCAGAAGGGCTGCACCAGTTTACATTCCCATCAACAGTTTGCATTCTCCTTTCTCTGAATCCTTGCCAACATCTGTTGTTTCCTTGTGTTGTTAATTCTAGCCATTCTGATAGGTATAAGATGGTATCTCACTGTGGTTTTGATTTGTATTTCCCTGATGATGAGTGATGTTGAGCATCTTTTCATGTGTCTGATAGCCATCTGGATGTCTTCTCGGGAAAAATATCTGTTTATGTCTTCTCCATTTCTTAACTAGATTATTTGGTTTTTGGGGTGTTGAGTTGGATAAATTCCTTAGCTTTTGGGTACTAATCCTTTATCAGATATGTCATTTCCAGGCACCTGGGTGGCTCAGTTGGTTAAGCAGCTGCCTTCGGCTCAAGTCATGATCCCAGGGTCCTGGGATCAAACCCCACATAGGGCCCCCTGCTCAACAGAGAGCCTGCTTCTCCCTCTCCCTCTGCCTGCCACTCTACTTGTGTTCTCTCTCTCTGTCAAATAAATAAATAAAATCTAAAAAAAAAAAGATGTCATTTGTAGATATCTTCTCCCATTCTAAAGGTTGCTTTCTAGTTTTGTTGATTGTTTCCTTCACTATACAGAAGCTCTTTATCTTGATGGAGTCCCAATAATTCATTTTTCCTTTTATTTCCCTTCCCTCTAGAGAGGGAAGGGAATGCAACAGGATGCAACCTGAACAAAGAGATTTTAAAATTCCCTCCACTAGACATGTCTAGTAAGAAGTTGCTACAGGTCAAAGAGGTTACTGCCTATGCTCTCCTCTAGGATTCTGATGGCATTCTGTCTTACAAATAGTCTTTCATGCATTTTGAATCAGTTTCAAATAGTGCTGCTAACAATATTCTTGGTCATGTCCTTGGGTACATACACCCAGATATTTTTAAGGTATATAACTAGAAGTAAAATTACTGGGTTATAGATCATCTTCAGTTTTACTGATGTCAAACTGTTTTCCAAAGAGACTGTACTAAAGTATCTCCATGATCCATGTGTGTTTTATTGTTCCACATCTTGTCACCACTTAGTATTGTCCATCTTTTTAATGTTAGCTATTTTGGAGAGTGTGTCATAATATCTCTTTGAAGAAGTAGTTTATATTGCCTTGAATACTAATGAGATTAAGTATCATTTCATGATTATGGAGCATTTGGATACCATCTTATAAATGCCTGTTGAAGGTGTTTGCCCATTGACATATTGGGTTTTTTCTTCTTGATTTGTTGAATTGCTTGAATGTTCTGGATAATGACTTCCCTCTTTCATTAATTTTTGCTCTTGTCTTTATTATTTCTTTCCTTCTACTTTCTGTAGCATTATTTTACTACTCTAAGTTCTTGAGATGAATAATACATTAATTTTTCAGTCTCTCTTCTTCAGTAATACATGCATTTTATGCTATCAACTCCCCTTTAAACTTCAGCTGCATTTCACAAGTTTTGTTAGAAGATATACTTTCAATTCAAACTATCTTCCAATTTCTACTATGATTACTTTTTTGACACAAAATGGGTAAAAAATGTATGTCCCAGTTTCCAGGGGACCTGTTCTAATTATGCCTCTCCTACACTTATTTTTTAGTGTAATTCCACTTGTCAGAGAATATATTTTAAATTACTTAAATTCTTTAAAATGTATTGCTTTATGGCCCAGCATATAGTAAAGTTTTACTATGCATACTGAAAAGAACATATATTCTGCTTTTATTTGTTAATTCTTCTACATTTGGTAATTCTTCTATAATTCTTTGGTAATTTGGTAATAATTCTCCATTAGGTCAAATTTGCTAATTGCATGAGTCATATATTCTATATTCCTACTGATCTGGTATATAAACAATTATCTCCATGTTTTCTCACATACTGAAAAAGAGGTTTTAAATCTCCCTAAACTGAAATACAAGAGCTCCCACATTGAAAGAATCTATTGCACACCCAACACAATGAACAAAATGGAACACCAAGACACATCGGTGTGAAATTTCATAACACGGAGGAGAAAGAAAAGGAGCCCCTAAAATCTCCCAGAGTGAATTAAAAAAAATTATACAAATGATAAAGGACAAGCATCATAAAATCTTGACTTCTATACCTGGGCAATCTACGAAATAACTGTAAGGCATTTTCAGATAAGCAAACTTTCAAAAAAAATCATATGAATAGACTGTACACTAAAATAAAGTAGAACTTCCTGGAAGATGTCCCCACCAAAATGAGGAAGTAAATAAAGAAAAAAACATATGTAATCTAAAAAAGGGGGACACTGTGACTCAAGCACAAAGCAATAGGAATGAATGATAAAGAAAAGATTCTAAAATAAGTACTATGCAGCACATGTATAGTTTGCCCACCTATCCAGATTGGAATAATTCAGAAGTCTTTTGGAGAAACTTCAAGAAGATGAGTTTGATAGAATAGCGAATGTGTTAAAACATATTGGATGGAGATTTACATAAATGGGAAAGAGGCTGGGGATCAATCAGTGAAAAGGACATAGCAAACCAAGCCATCAAACAAAAAAAGATATTTATTAATTTCAGAGAAAACAAAAAGTCATTTTGAAGATAAAAGTAATCATAATATACCACATGCTTCAGTTGGAAAAGGCATTTATATAGCCAATATAGTCTAACATTAAATATTGATCTGAGCAAAATTATGACATAACAGTCTTTGGAAAATGGGAAGATGATGAGAGGACAAAGAGAGACTGTAGGGTCAGGTGGGAGGAGATTGGGTTGGGTGAGTAAAAATTTTAAAGAAGAGCTAGGTCCTCATCTTTCATAATAAGTAGTTAGTATATAATGTGTAAAACTAAAAACACAAGTGGCTACATTTAGAAATAACATTGTAAATAATTTTTTTAAAGCTGTTAGAGTTGAAAGTAGTTGCCTTTGGGAAGAGGGGATAAAGAAATACTATTTTTCAAAATTAGTCTTGATTGCTTAAATAGAATGATGTATAACTGACAAATACAAAAACTGGGTTTTTTAAAAATTTTATCATAAAAGTGGTAAACAACCCAAAATTTTAAAATGGTTACAAAATCATCTAAAATCACTCTCAATCTTAAGTACTTCTTTTGTAACAAAAATGAACTTCCGTACCTGACTTTGTTCTAAATAGATATTATTGTGCCTCTTTAATTTATTTAATTCATACTTACTATGCACTTTTGCAAACACTTCCTTAGCACTGCTTAGAATCTCAGGAACTCAATTATTTCAGGTACTCACCAAGATGCTGACTTGGAGTAATATAGCAAATCTTAGCAAGCAAAAGTTCCAGCCGGTATCCTTGGTGAGAGTCTCCCAGCATATGCAATTCATCCACAACCACCATTCCTAAGGAGATTGTCCAGATACTAAGTTTTACAAAATTTAACAATTTCAATAAAAATTTTAAAAGACTCAGCATCTTATATAGTAAGTAGCTGCCATTACTACAATATATTCCAGGTGATACAAATTTCTAACCATAAAACAAAAATCAGATTTCACATAATGGACAATCCTTTCTGAAGAAATTTCAGACATCTTAAGTAGTCCTACTATACTGTATTCTGGATCTAAAAATCAAGGATTAGCTAACTCAGAGGAAATTGTCTCTCATTACTCAGATACTTCTTTATTGGCAATTTTGTGTAAATATATGTACAATGAGATATCAAATACACCTAGGATAGTTATTCAGTGTATTGACTTTTCTATGGGGTAAAACAGCCAGGGCAACCAACCATACTGATGTTAGAAAGTTGCTTAGAACAACAAAATCAGATCAAGAAGAAAGAAATTATTTTAAGGGATGTTTTTGTTTGATGATGATAGGCTAATGAATCATCCTACTATAAAACATAAATATGTTTGTATACCAGAATCCCCTTCTCCACTACTTGGAGAATCAAATCAGTCTGTGCACTTGGAATAATGCTCAAGAAGTACTGAAAATTTAGTACCAACCAATGCCTTCTTTAAACATAGCCATAAGATCATGGTTTTCACAGGCACTGTTATCCCCTGGCCCCCGACAAATCCTCCCCACCTAAATCAAGATCTTTCAAACCCATTTCCTAATGGCACATGATGCTCCTTTTCCTCATCAGTAAGCTATCTCAAAAATCATATGGCATGAAAAGTTATTTCAGAGTTTATTCACTCAGTCAGTCATTCAGAAAAAATCTGTGCCAGGCACTGGGTTAGGTATATTGGATATCACATTTTGTAAGATTCTACTGCAATCTTTGAGTTATTTAAAATCCAATGGGGTCACAAGTGGTAAGACAATTCTGATACAAACTGATGAATTTGATTTCTCTCTCTAAGCTTTATAGAGCAGGGCCATGTCTTATTAAGTTTTGATTTCATTCCTCACTCCTACCCTACCCAGTTTTACCGTTTTAAGTTCATCAGTATCTCGATGAGCAGCTAACTGATATTCTTGCTGCTTTTGCTGATGCTACAACTATTCGCTTCCTATTGTTACCCCTACATACACAATCCTAAGTGGTTAAGAAAAAAAAGCATTAAGGTAGAAAGCTTTCACAGAGTTCCAACTGAAATGCAGTGTCAGCTTCTATAGCTTCATACCACTTCCCTGCTAAATGGTAACCTCCAAGTAAAGACCAAATCTAGCTATCCTAGCACCAGAATATAATGAATACACACTAACTGCGAATATGGAAGAACCAGCCCCAGCATGCTTCCTTCTATTCCCAGTAAGGTTCAGACAGAAAAGAAGCAATGATAAATGACTTGAGAGCTCAAGGATATTCCTCTGTGTTTTGTAAAGTGCAAATATACACGGAAATAGGCAATAGCAACAAGCAGGACATAAAACTTTTTCTTTTTTAAACACAGAGTTCCTAACATTACAGATGTCTATTCTCAATAAGAAAAAAATGGGACATATAGATATCACAACAGCTCCATTCTATTCCATCAAAAAAGAGCAACAGAAAATATTTGCTTATTTCCTACTTTTCTTACCTTATTTCCATCTTATTTTCCTCTATGAGGCAA
>PISX010011969.1:0-62665 GCA_004024625.1 Mellivora capensis | reverse complement strand
TGAAGTATTGACAGGTTGTAGTCAAAACCAGAAATGGTAGAAAACAAATTTCACTGAATCTTGAGCAAATTTACCTGAGAGTTGGATGTCTTTAAAATCTATAGTGGGCCCTGAATTTTGTCCTGTGGTAATATAATTCAATCATACATTTTGCCATGCTTTATTTTTTATGAATTAAGACCTTCAGGGAATTTGTATGCGAAGTGGGAGATGTGTAAGTAAAGTTAAGCAGATTTTTGGCAACTGGTAAGTTTAGTTTCTTGAGAAGAGAAAAGAAAGAAATGGGAAAAGTCAGGATGAGATAAGCACCAGTGCTAAGAGAGATAATGAGCAGAAGCAAGAAGGGATATCACAAGAAAGAAGGAATATTAAGATATAAAATTGCTGTATTTTGAAGTCTAGAAAAGTAACAAATCCTATCTTACCCTGCCTTCTTCTCCCTCCCATACTTTAGGAAAGGGTGAAATTATCTCAAACAAGTGTTAATTGTAGGGTCTTTACGGATCTAAGGCATATTAGTTGAAGACAAAAATTGTCTTACTAAGATGTGCTCTTTTAAAATTATATGCAAGTCTATTATAAATCTTCTAAAGCAAATATCTTTAATATTTTGTTAAAATCATGAGCAATTGATTTATAAATATATTCTAAGATGCACTGCTCTCCTCTCCCCCCCACCAAATTAAACTTGAACATAATAGCTAGGACCATGATTTTTTCTTTTTTTTGGAAGGTTCTTCTCAGGATCAAATCACAAGTGATGAAAGGGTTTTCGTTTTGTTTTGCTGGTTTGTTTTCTTTAATTTGCTTTTGCTTTTCTTTTTAAGGAAGGATTTGAATGGTAAAAGAAAAATTCTGTGAATTCACTAAATATATATTATGCTATTTAGTTTTTCTAATGGTCTCATTTTCTGATCTGTTATTATCTATTATTGTTATTATCTCAATTTATTTCTTTGTTTTGGATTCATCACCTTCACCAAATTTTGGATGTTGGTGGTTTCTACCTCGATGGAAATAATACTGCATTAACTCTTCACATAGTGTAGGAAGCTTCCCAAGAGATCATCTAAATCTACCTTTCTTTGCCTTTTCTCTACAATTCTGCTTAATTGATTCATTAAATAAACCCCTTGCCATTATATCCTCAGCATCTAGCACACTGCCTAACATGATGGTCAGATACTCGATAGATTGAAAACATGAATTTATCACTTTGTAAGTTCTATTCCCCAATTCCCCTAAAACACTAGCCCTAATCCTGCTCATGGGAAATATAATTTCTTCCTGACTTATTTTTGCTATTTCTCACCATCTTTTCCACTAGATTTAGATCTCCATATACTCATCTTAGGGGGTATATTCTGCCCTCTATTAAGGATACAGTGGAGTTCTTGCTTCATTCCTTTTCCTGAGCTGTAAGCTCATTTAAGACATAATTTTTTGTTATTAGAGAACTTTAAAATAGTTTCACATAAGTGGTGCTTAAGACACACTGAATTGAAATCCCTATATTGTCTAAAGGAAAACTTTCTTTACTTGAATAGTTCATATATCCTTCATGTTTCTTTCCTTTGCTGGTCTGTGCAAGTCCCTGATATATGGCATTTAAGGCTTTGAAAGAGATCACAGGTTAGGCCAAGGGGCTGGAGTTCTTTTATCACCTATTTATAGCTCATGGTTTAAGAATACGGAAGAGAAAAAGGAGAGAAATTTGGAGGAAATTTAATTATTGAATGCCTCAAGCTGATTGAGTTATAACCTTAAGTCTCTGATTTTTGTAACTGTAGGCAAGTGATTTACCTTTTTAAATTATATCTCAACTTGCATTTTACTTTGTTGTTAGGAGACCCAGTTAACTTTAACAAGGTACTGAATCGTCTTCCTACGTATTTTCAATGGCACCTGTATTGTGGAGTATTACATGAAGGTTAAATGACATTCTTTCCAAGCACAAATTACAATATTCCCCAAATTATATGTACTAAAGGCAATTGAAGTATGTATTTAATTATGTGTTTGTCATGTTGGTGATTGGCTATTAGTTGGGTAAGTACAACTTGTGGGAATTATACTTGCCCAGGGGTGGTCTTGCCAGTGGGAGCTGCTTTCCAGAAATTGTCAATTTACCCAAATAAAGTGATTAGGACAATTTTCCTGATGACCACCCCTCTAAGTTTTTCACTTCTTTCAGCTCCTGGAGGTTTTACAACTATATCATTTTAAAAGAAGTCCCTTCCATTTGCTGTAATGTGTTGCTTATGGCATTATTTGGATCAGCTGAGATCTGTAAGGTTTTTGCATTTGAACTGTCTCTAAAAACATGAAAATGTTACTTTTTTATTTAATGGTGTAAGGAAGACTTGACAGCAATAATGGATTGTGTGCAGTCTGTTATAGATACCACTTTTGGGGGGGACGAGAACTCTAAGTAGGCAAGGGTGGGCAGTAGGAAAAGGTACATTTAGCGGTGGAAGGAAAAAGATCAGTTACAGATCCAAAGATGGTGCTTGCTTCAGCAGGCAGAGAATTGGAGACCCCATTCGTCAGGAGGGACACAGAAGCTGGAGTCCAGAAATCAAGAGACATGAGAAATGTCCTGTCACGAGGGAAAACTTTTTACTCTATCAGATCCCTTTTTGAGGAAGGACAAATGCAGTCTTTGAAAACATCAAGGCTCAGAAAAGGGTGCAGAAATGCAGTCGTGCAAAGGTGACCTAAAATATATGTTCTTTGCCTCTGCAGTTTTCTACACAGTGTGAAGTAATTGTCTAAAATTACAAGTGCTACTCTAGTGATTGAACTGCAGCTGCTAATTGAGACGTCAGGTTTAAAAATACACAGGCCTCAGCAATTCAGAGATTATTAAATTACACCTTCTTGTGGGAACCCACATGAATGCGTTGGAGCAGTGGGCAGTTGGAGGTCTTCGGGACGCAGGCGTGATGGGCATCTCATTACAGCTTCGCTCCTGCAGAGCTCTTACGGGTTGTTGCTCTTTCCTAAGAGTGGAGATTTTGTTCACACTTTATTCCATAGGATGTTTAAAAAATCATCTCTTGCATCACTCGACAGTATTGTTTTGTGTCGATCTCTGAATAACTAGAAATTAGATAAAAGTACTTATGAACCAAAGACATTTGTTGGTCTGTAGCTCAGTTATTTTCATTTAATGCTCACCAGAACTTATGGTATGACTGACTCTGTCTCTGTTGCACATATAGATCTGTTGGGCTCAGAAATGACTTATCAGAGGTCACACAAATTAATAGAATTGCTAAGACTAGCTCTGCTGGCTCCGAACATTTGGCTTTTTTATTATATCTGAGCTCTTCTGATATTTCAGATGTTTTATAGTCAAAATCATATCTAAAGTTATTTTGATTTGCCATTCCAAGCTCTAAGAATAAAGATTGGACACTCATTAAATAGGAGATTTTATTCTTTGGTCCAACAAATGTATTGAACACCTCCTGGGTACTAAGCACACCTACAGGCAACAGGGAGCAAGGGGTTAAGAAGGACATAGATGGCCCCTTAATTGGAGCTCCCAGTTTCACCCGAGAGACGTGGACAAATAAAGCAAATGAATCAACCAGAAGAGCATAAGTGCCTTGAAGGACAAGTAACAGGCTGGTGTATTAAGGAGTAGTTTGGGGGATAGGAGAACACCATCTGATAACGGTGATTGAGGACTCTGTAAGGAGGTGACCTTTGGCCTGAGAACCAGTGGTGATGAGGTCGGGGCCAGAGCAGGAGCATGCAGGACAGGGAGATGGCCAGTGAAGCCCTCCATGCTGCAGAAGTGCAATGGCAGACCACAGAGGTTGTGGTGAGGCATAGCCTAGTGAGCAAGACCTACTAGTGCTGGAGGCGGTCAAGAAGCAAGCAAGGGAAGAGCTCATAATACAGGATACTGTAGGACTTGGAAGGAGGCTAGACGATTCTAGAAGCAGTGTGGCCTCTAATTGATGGATACTTCCATTTACTGAGATGGGGAAGTTGCTGGGTGTGGGTGGGTAATACATTATCTCCTTTGGCTACTCTGGCCGAATATTTAGACCTCAGTGTACTGATATGTACTGTATCCTCTTGGGTTCAGACACGAGCATGGCTCACAAGTTCTTTGAGCCAGGATGCAAGTGGGTTATTTGGCAGTGAAAATCCTCTTTGTTAAATAAAGAGAAAGAAAACCAAATATCACTAAAGAAAATCAGCAAAATGTGAAAGAAAGACAAGAAAGGATCAGAGAAAATCTTCAGAAACAACCACAGAACAAATAGTAAAATAACATAAAATACATACATATCAATAATTACTTCAAATGTGTAAATGGGCTAAATGCTCCAAATAAAAGACATAGGATGACAAAATGTATAAAAATCAAGACCCATCTGTATGTTGCCCACAAGAGACTCATTTTAGACCTAAACCTGCAGATTGAAAGTGAGGGGATAGAGAAACATTTATGAGTTCCTAAAAACATGAGTTCCTAAAAACATATAAACCAGCAAAACTGAAATAGGAAGAAATAGAAAATTTGAACAGACCACTGACCAGCAAGGAAATTTAATCAGTAATCAAACTCCCAAAAAAAGTCCAGGACCAGGTAGGCAAATTCTACGAAACACTTAAAGAAAAGTTAATATGTATTCTTAAACTATTCCAAAAAATTCAAAGAGAGGGATAACTTCCAAATTCATTCTATGAGGCCAGAATTACCCTGATACCAACACCACATAAAGGCAGCACTAATAAAAGAGTAACAGGTCAATTGCCTCTTGAACACAAGTACAAAATCCTCAACAAGATATTAGTAAACTGAATCCAACAATACATTGAAAAAAATCATTCACAATCAAGTGGGACTTATTCCTGGGTTGCAGGGGTGATTCAATATTTGCATATCAAAGAATGTGATATATCAATAAGAGAAAGGATAAGAACCATATGATCATTTCAATAGATACAGAAAAAGCATCTGACAAAGTACAACACCCATTCATGATAAAAACTCTCAACAAAGTAGGTTTAGAGGGAATATACCTCAATATAATAAAGGCCGTCTATGAAAAACCCATAGCTAATAACATCCTCAATGGAGAAAAACAGAGCTTCCCTTAAGGTCAGGAACAAAACAAGGATGTCCACTCTTACCATTTCTATTTAATGTAGTACTGAAAGTCCCCGGCACAGCAGTCAGACAGCAAAAGGGAAATAACAGGCATCCGGATCAGTAAGGAAGAAGTAAAACTTTCACTATTTGTAGATGACACAATGCAATATATAGAAAATCTGAAAAACTCCACTAAAAAACCTGCTCAAACTGATAAAGCAAATTCAGTAGTCACAGGATATAAAATCAATGTAAAGAAATCTGTTGCATTTCTGTTCAACAGTGAAGCAGCTGAAAGAGAAATTAAAACAATCCCATTTACAGTGCTCCAAAAGTAATAAGGTACCTAGGAATAAACCTAACCACAGAGGTAAAAGATCTGTACTCTGAAAACTATTAAACACTGGTGAAAGAAATTGAAGATGACACAAATGGAAGGACATTCCATACTCATGGATTGGAAGAAAAATGTTGCTAAAATGTCTATACTGCCCAAAGAAATCTACATATTTAATTCAATCTCTATCAAAATACCAACAACACTTTTCACAGAGCTAAAAGAAACAATTCTAAATCTGTACCCCTGAAACAAATAATACATTATATGTTAATAAAAAAAATTGAAAAAAAATTGTATGGAACCACAAAAGACCTTAAATAGAAAAGCAACTTGAAAAAGGCATTACAATTCCAGACTTCAAGTCATATTATAAAGCTGTAGTCATCAAGACAGTATGGTTCTGGCACAAAAACAGACACACTGACCAATAGAACAGAATAGAAAACCCGCAAAGGAATTCACAACTATATATGGTCAATTATTCTTCGACAAAACAGAAAAGAATATCCAATGGGAAAAAGACAGTCTCTTCAACAAATGGTGTTGGGAAAACTGGAAAACAATGTGCAAAAGAAAGAAATTGGACGACTTTCTTATACTATACACAAAAATAAATTCAAAATGGAGTAAAGACCTAACTGTGAGACCTGAAACCATAACAATCCTAGAAGAGGGCACAGGCAATATTTCTGTGATATGCGCTGTAGCACCTTCTTACTAGATATGTCTCCTGAGGCAAGAAAAACAAAATCAAGAATAAGCTATTGGGACTACCTCAAAATAAAAAGCCTCTGTACAGTGAAGGAAACCGAAAAACTAAAAGTTAGCCTACAGAATGGGAGAAGATACTTGCAAATGACATATCCAATGAAGGGTTAATATCTAAAAATATGTGAAGAACTTATAAAACGTAACACTCCAAAACCAAATAATCCAATTAAAAAATGAGCAGAAGATATGAACAGACATTTCTCCAGAGAAAACCTATAAAAAGCCAGTAAATACACGAAAAGGTGCTCATCGTCACTAATCCTCAGGAAAATGCAAATCAAAACTTCCATGAGATACCATTTCACACCCGTCAGAATGGCTAAAATAAAAATCAACAACACTAGAAACAACACATGTTGGTGAGGATATGGGGAAAGGGGAACCCTCTTGCCCTGTTGGAGGAATGCAAACTGGTGTAGCCACTGTGGAAAAGAAAAGTTAAAAATAGAACTATCCTATGATCCAGCAATTGTACTACTGGATATTTACCCAAAGAATAAAAAAAAATACTAATTTGAATGGTTATGTGCACCCCAATGTTCATGGCAGCATTATTTACTATAGCCACAGTATGAAAGCAGCACAGGTGTCCCATCAATAGATAAATGGACAAAGAAGATGGGGTAAACCCCCCCCACACACACAAGCTGGATATTACTCAGCCATAAAAAAAAATGAACTCTTGCCATTTGCAAGGACATGGATGGAACTAGAGAGTATAATGCTAAGTGAAATAAGTCAGAGAAAGACAAATACCATACGATTTCACTTATGTGGAATTTAAGAAATAAGCAAAGGAAAGAAAAGAGAGACAAATCAAGGAACAGATTCTTAATTATAGAGAAAAAGCTGATGGCTACCGGAGGGGACATGGGTGGAGGGTGAGTGAAACAGATGATGGGGACTAAGGAGGGCGCTCGTGAGGAGCACCAGGTGGTGTATAGAACTGCTGAATCACTATATTGTATACTGGAAACTAATCTAACTGTATATTAACTGGAATTAAAAAAAACATAAAAAAAATTCTGTTTGTCAAGTCAACTGAGTATATGGCTTGTGCTGACCAAACTATCTGAGATGCCATCTCTGTGAGAAAGTTGCTGGGTGAACTTGCACTCTGGATGGAAGGGTATTGGTTGTATAATTTAAGTGTCTGAAAGCATCTCATGGTGTGGCTAGGCTCTGTGAAGCTCCTGCAAAGCCTGACTGGACACACTGAGGGCTCCCAGCTTTGTGATTAGGCACCCATGCTATTGGCCTCAAATGATCTTTATAGTCCTTTATTTTAGACCAGCCTTTTTTTCTGGTTCACGGTTGTTTTCTTCCTTGTTGATTTCTTCAGTCAAATTATTGTGGAAGCCCAGAGGCCTGGGAGCTAGCTGTTTATTCTCTTTAGTATAATGTCCCACAACTTTGCTTTGATCCTTCATGTTAATTAATCATATTGAATTTTCAAGTTCTAGAATCTCTCTCCAACCTCCCAATCACCACTCTAAAGCTCTATTTCTCGAATCCCCACTTGCAATACACTGCCTTACTTTCTTTTCTTCCTGCCTTTGTTCATCCTGATCCCTCTGTGTGAATCCCCCTTCTTCCTCTTCAGGTCAGCTGGAGCCATGCTACCTGCACTAGTCTGCTCCAGCTACTGGACAAAGTACCACAGATTGGGGAGCTTAAACAAGAGAAATTTATTGTCTTACAGTTCTGGAATGCACGTACACGTGCATAACCCATTTCCTTCAACCTAAGATGGACACTTAGGTGGCCTCCATGTCTTGGCTGTTGTAAATAATAAAATAATAGCAGTGCCCTGCACGCTGCAGTGAACACGAGGACACATATGTCATCTTGAGATAGTGATTTTGTTTTCTTTAGATAAATACCGAAAAGTGGAATGCTGGGTCCTGTGGTAATCCTGTTTTTAACTTTTAGAGGAATGTTAACACTGTTTTCCATAGTGGCTGCACCAATTCACACTCCCATCAACAGTGCCCAAAAGTTCCTTTGTCTCTGCATCCTTGCAAAGACTTGTTATTATCTTTGTGATAGTAGCCATTCTAACAGGTGATAGGTGCTGTCTCATTTTGGTCTTGATTTGCATTTCCCTGATGATGCTTGATGTTGGGCATCTTTTAATTAGATTGATTTTTGCTATTGAATTGTATTGGTTCTTTATATATTTTGGATATTAAGTCCTTATCATATATGTGATTTGCAAATATTTTCTCCCGTTAAGTACGTTGCCTTTTCATTTTGTTGATGGTTGCCTTTGCTGTGCAGCAGCTTTTCAGCTTGATGTAGTCCTGCTTTCTTATTTTTGCTTTTGTTACTTTTGCTTTTGGTGTCAGACCCAGAAAAATAATCACCAAGATTAATGTGGAGGAGCTTATCACCTGTGTTTTTCCCCTAGGAGTTTTATGGTTTCGGTCTTAGATTCAAGCCTTTAATCCATTTTGAGTTTTCATGTATGGTGTGAGAAAGTGGTCCAGTTTTGTTCTTCTGTATGTGGCTGTCCAGTCTTCTCAACTCCATTTATTGGAGAGACTCTCTTCCCCATTGTATGTTCTTGGCTCCTTTGTCATGAATTAATTGACCAAATGTACATGGGTTTATTTATAGCCTCTTTAGTCTGTTTCATGGTTCTATGTGTCTATTTTTGTGCCATACTGTACTGTTTTGATTACTGTAGCTTTGTAGTATAGTTTGAAATCAGGGAGCTTTTTGTCCAGCTTTGTTCTGGTTTCTCAATACTATTTTGGCTTTGGGGGGATCTTTTGGGGTTCCATACAAATTTTAGGATTATTTCTTCTATTTCTGTGAAATATGCCATTGGAATTTTGGCAAGGATTGCATTGAATCGGTGCATTGCTTTGCGGGATTATGGACACTTTAACAATATTCTCCCAATCCATGAGCATGAATATCTTTCCTTTTATTTGTGTCATCTTCCATTTCTTTAGTACTACTGTCTTATAATTTTCAGTGTACAGTTCTTTCCCCTCCTTTGCTAATTTTTTTCTTAAGTATTTTATTCTTTTTGATGTAATTGTAAATTATAATTGTGAATTATTTTCTTAATTTCTCTTTTTGACAGGTTTCCATTAGTGCATAGAAACATAATATGTTTTTGTATTTTTTAGAACTTTTCTGAATTTAACAGTTTTTTTTATGGGGTCTTTAGGGTTCTCTGTATATAGTATCATGTCCTCTGCAAATAGTGACAGGAGAAGTGTCTCCCTTTTGATTTGGATCCTTTTACTTTTTCTTGCTAAGTTATTTTCTTTAATCAGTCATTTAATCTTGTACATAGTCTTCAGAAATACCTTTCTTCCAATCTTCTTTAGGAACATTCTTTCATTTTGAAATAATAGTTCAAAATATCTTATTTTATCTGATATTTGAAGAGCTGCCAAATATTTTATATTAGGCTACATGATTCATATAATATGTGGAAAACCACGCTGGGTTTTGGAGATTGTTCTAGTGGGAATGAGATGGTATAAACTAGTAAGAGGGTCCATCCAAGTGTCCTCCTATGTTTTTGTTTTTCCTCAATGATCACCCAACTCCACTCCCACCCACCCACTTTCCTTCCGCTTTCTCTTTCTGCTGAGGCCAGCGTGGCTTCAGTTTTCTGGTTTAAAACCCCTGACCTCCAAGAAACAAATGCTGGCTTAACACACACCGTAAATTGGTCTGATTTCCATGACAACCTTATATTAATACTTTTATTTTGATAATTGAAAGAGAACTTAAGATATGGGGAGGATGGGGTAATATAATATTGCAGTTCATATGGCAGCCACAATTTATAATTTTATGGCAAAATCAATGACGATAGAAATAGAGATGTATCTATAATACTGAAAGCTTTGTGTTGGCAACTTCTTTCAAAGAGAGCGACTCTTATTATTCTATCATAGACACGCACGCCACCCTCATGCTGTTAAAGACACTTTTTTAAAAAAATTTTATTTATTTGAAAGACGCTTTTTTTTTTTTTTTTTTAACCTTCCCTGAACAGGGGACAGGGAGGGAAAACCCAGGCCTAGGATTTTTTTGTGCTTGCTTCTAATCTTTTATTTCTAAGTGAATTGAGACCATATGGTCATATAAACCCAAAGCTAGGTGGTTCAGAGATTTAATTTTGTGGCCTTGAAGTGTTCCTAGTTTTGCTTGCAGTTGGTGGCAAATAATGTGTTCATAGAACAATTTATAACTCACACAAAAAAAGCCCACTCCAGGTGTTGTCATGTATCCAAGAGAAATGGCAGATCTCCACAGAGATGACTAATCAATTGAGACTAAGCTCTTTCCCTGTTCATGTGACAACATTTATTTAGTGTGACACTTATTTCACAGTGTCAATTTTCCCTGCCAATATGCTCAGCCCTAATCCTCATTTCACATGCATCGGCGTTCATCCCTTCATTGATGAAGCTTGGCTGCAGGCTAACAATTTTAAGTGACGGAGCTGTGGTTTGCTAAATGCAGCTCGCTGCTTATGTTCGCTTGTGAATAGAAAGATCTTCCAAATATTTCCTGGAGGGAGTGGTTCTACAGGAAGTCTTGAGACAGCTCTTATGTTGATACATGTAAAATATGCTTCTTAATAATACATGTTCATGATAATCAGATAAATGGAGTGTTGACTGATAACTTGAGCAATGTGATTGGCTAATGAACAGGATGTTTATTCTCTATTAATACTCTGGACATACCAAAGGAAACTGCATCATCTACTGAAAAAAAGTCCTTAGAGTCCTATTTCTCAGCCTTCATTTTAATTTAAAAGAGCAGTGATTGCTTCTGGGACTGACTTGGAGTATTTTCTGGGGATTATGTCTGATTTAAAGACCTTTGGCTGTGCCAGAGGCTATAGGCTTCACCTGTGCAATGCCAGGGTGCCTCTGTTGTCATAGCTTAATTACATAATTTGCATCTTGAATTGTTGACTGTGGGTTGTCTGAGACCTTGAGAGAGATTTGCTTTTCAGTCTTTGACCAAGCAAGTGAATAATTGTTAGATAAGAGAAAACCTTACTTGTGTTTTCTGCGTGGGGAAAACTAGTGTTCAGAACTTACAACACTGCTGTCCAGTAGGACATTCTGCAATGATGGAAATGTTCATTTGTGCTCTTATTAATATAACAGCCCCTGGTCATGTGTGGGTAGTACAACTAAGGAACTGAATTTTTTAATTAAATTTAAATATAAGTGTAACTAGCTACATGTAGCCGGCAGCTACCATGTTGGACAGGGTCGGTTTAGAATATTTCTTGAAGACTGAAGATTGTTCTACCTGATGGTTCAGAATAAATTTAGTGTATGTAGCTCTTCTCCAGGATGCTTGTATTTGTGGTCTTAAGTTGATTTGAATAGAGACTTGCGTTTTTTGGGGTCATCTAAACTTTGTATTTATGCAACATCATTTTGTCAATTGCTGGTTGGTGATTACATTGACCCTAAAAGAAAATGCTTGCTGCTTATATGTGAAGAATAATTTGGTGGTCTCCTGCTTCATTCACAAGATCAAGAGTGCAAATGCTATGTCTGCATTAGACATTATAGTTTCTCAGCTGATGCTAATTTACCTTAGAGTGACCCATGGGGCATTATTAGTGATTTATTTTTAAGATTTATTTATTTATTTGAGAGACAGCAAGAGAGAGAGAGTGAGCACAAGCGGGAGGAGGGACAGAAGGAGAGGGAGAGAAGTCTTCAAGTAGACTCCCCATTGAGCAGAGAGTCCAATGTGGGGCTCCATCCCAGGACCCTGAGATCATGACCTGAGCCAAAATCAAGAGAGAGACGTTCAACCAACTAAGCCACGCAGGTACCCCATTATTAGTGTTTTAAAAGTTATCTTAAAAATAACATAGGAATCACTCCTCCACTTTCAGCTTTATGTCGTATTCTCAACTAACCTGGTTTTTGCCCTAAAGCTCCCATCCCTCACCCCATGCTACGTTGTACCTGGTTGACTTTTGCAGGCTGTGAGTAAGATCATAGCACAAGGGTAGTAGCTCATTGGGCAGGGCGGGAGTTACATGAAAGGTAGAATCCTGAGCTGCTATGTGGGGTACCTGGTTGGAGAGTATCTTTAATTTAGCAAAGAGTTGGAAGAAGAGTGGGAACCTGTATGTGTCCTCTGTGATGAGGCGCCTTATTAATTCCCCACCTCAGCTGGGAAGTACAGGAGTGAAGAGGTTGTACTCTGCTCACCCCTCCAAGTGTTTTGTTGCTTTGCCAGTGAGGAGGCTCTGGAAGGCACCCTCAGAACCACACAGTTTGTTTACTACCAGTAGCTTGGTTATGCTGTTGTGCCTGTGCGATAAACTGTTTATAATCCAGCCATTTATTTATTTATTTATTTATTTTTGATGTAATGTTCTAAGACTCATTGTTTACATATAATACCCAGTGCTCCATGCAATGCATGTCCTCCTTAATACCCGTCACTGGGCCAATCCATCTCCCCACCCCCTCCCCTCTAAAACTCTCAGTTTGCTTCTCAGAGTCCACAGTCTCTCATGTTTCATCTCCCCCTCTGATTCCCCTCCTCTTCATTTTTCCCTTCCTTCTCCTCATGTCCTCCATGCTATTCCTTATGTTCCACAAGTGAGTGAAACCAAAAGATAATTGACTCTCTTAATTCAGCCTTTTAAATGAAAGCACTGAGTCATGGGAATATAGTTAGAATCTAAGAACGTTTCACTGATTCCCAAAGCATTGAGGAAGATCCTGATGATTTGTTCAAGGCTCCACTTTTTCTCATTAGCAAAGAAAAGTGAAGTTAGATTTCTCTTGAGCCTGGTGATAGTCTTTATCATAACCTTTAAAGAGTGATGTAGATCTGGCCAAGTATGCTCTGTTTTATAGAGTCAAGATTATACACAGCAAGTAAGCAATTATTGCTCTTTCAAAACGGCAAATAAACAAATTCCTCCCTTCCTGGAGGATTCATTATATATTCCATATCCACTATTCATGAGTATATTTTTAAGGGGATTCATCTTATGATATGGTTTCTAAGAATCTAAGGTGGATAATGTACATCATCAGCCTCAGAATACCTCATTTGAGCTCTAGCCTTGTTTTTTTGTTTTTGTTTTGTTTTCTCAAAAAGAAAGAGAATGCACCAGGGAGTGGGCAGGAGATCAACCCTTTGTCTTTTTTGAAGTCTTAGATATGGGCATCAAACTTAATCTATCACTATGCCCTTTCAACTACAGCAATAAAATAACCACGATGACGACGACGACAATGTAACAGCCACTTCATGCAGGCATGTCGGTGGGAAAGCTTGTATCCCAGGAGTTTAGGTATGAGAGAAGGTGGATGTAATACAGCCAACTCAATTAAGGTCAGAGTGAAATCAAGAGTGGCTTGCAAATATTTTTTTTGTTGATGGAGAAACTACCTGCATATTAAAAGTACGTAGGGGAAAAAATGAACTTTAATGCTCTGTCTACAAATCTACTGAAAATTTCACCAGAAAATGTAAAAATTTAAATTAGATTAACTCAGTCAAGGTTGACACACACATGAGCTGTCTCTCTACTTAAAGTAGATCGTTTTAGGAGACAGCATCTCAAAATGAGTTGTCAGAAAAGCCGTCAGGTTCTCTCGAGGGACTCTTGCTAGTCGGGAACTGTGCTCTGGATGGAGTAGGCATCAAATAAATTGGACCCATTAATATTAATGATTTCTTAAAAATAAATACCTAGTAACTCAGCATCACTAGCCCTTTAAAATGGGGACATTATGCTTTGACTGTGGTAAGTGCTGTTAGAGTGTGTGTGTGTTCTTCAGGTTCAGAAAGTCATTGTTCACAAATGAAGTTCTAACAAGTTCTACACTCATCCTAAAACTAAGCTATACAAAAATGCAAAATGTAATGAGTCATAGTTTGTGTTAGGCTTTTAAATTATTACTGAAGTGATCTCTTAAGCCTCTCCTAGGAAATGTGAACTGATGTTTTCTTTTAAATTCTCCTGTGCCAAATGGTGACATTGAAAATAAGTATACACATCTTTGTTTTGATGCTGCCTCATGTGATGGTGGGGTTGTTGGTTGGTTGGTTGGTTTTCAGTGAGCGACATCTGAAAGAAGACCTGTATGAAGCATTTCTTCTGTTTGTCTCCTCCAAGTGGAACTCCCTGGTCTCTGACCATGCATTGGCCTCCCTGAAGGTTATGACCTTGAAGGCTAATCTCCTTGACACTTAATCATAGTGGTTAACAATCGGTTTAGAAGCCATAAGAACCATTATCAGATAATTAGTGAGCACCTTTTTTTTCTAAGGAGGGTGAAAAATGTCTCCTAAAATCGCTCTGAGGAATGTTCCTTCTAATTTAAAAGAAGTAAAGGTGCAAACCTAGGAAAAAACATTAATGTGTGTATGCTGTTTCAGTGTCACTCTTCAGTGTCAACTCATGCCATGTGCCAGGAACTTTGCTTCATGCTGGGGTGCAAAACCAGAATCAAGCCACTTAATAGAGTTCATTCAAAGGGAGGATGATACTTATGACATTTTAAAAGTGAAAACTCATAACCAGGTATTTAGAATGCTATGGGAATAAAGGGGGAATTCGGGTCAGAAGCGTGCTAAAATTGGGGAAGGTTAAACCTGACAAAATAAATTGGAGAGAAGCATGTGGGGAAAAATGAGGAATGAGAAACCATTCCTTAGAGGATGTGGAGATGTTTGGGGATGTTTTACTAGATATTTGTGCTGCAGGCTGTAAATACAATGTTCTGTGTGAAAGTATAGTTGTGGCTAAGTGAGCTTGAGGGTGAAACATCCCAGATTCCCCTGTTGGAGATGCTCAGAGCACATAACCCATTAAAAGTCACTGAGGTATCCTCTTGCCAAGAAACCAGCTTCCAGGGGTGCCTGGGTGGCTCAGTGGGTTAAAGCCTCTGCCTTCGGCTCAGGTCATGATCCCGGGGTCCTGGGATCGAGCCTCACATCAGGCTCTCTGCTCAGCGGGAACCTGCTTTCTCCTCTCTCTCTGCCTGCTTGTGATCTCTGTCTGTCAAATAAATAAATAAAATCTTTAAAAAAATAAAAAAGAAAGAAAAGAAACCAGCTTCCGATTTAATCCAGTGTTTTCTAAATTTAGTTGTACATGGAATCCTTGTGCTATTCCCCAGAATTATTTTGTTCAGTGGCTCAGGAAGTACTGTCTGCTGCTGGTGGAGGAGGAGCTGCAAAGCTTGGCCCAGGCCAGATGATAGGAAGTCTTCTAGGCCACGCTCCAAATTTGAATTCTTCCTTTGTGTAAAAATGTTAGTGTCTTCACATCCCTCATCAGGAACAGAATTGCTGTAATTACTCTGAGGCTCTCTGCTTTGGAGAGACATAAAAGGAAGTGGCTGGCCTCTTGATACCCTCCAGGGACTCCTAGCTTAATGGAGAGTCAGCAATGCAAGCTATCTTGAGACTGAGATCGTTTGTTGTAAATGGAGCTTTTGCACAATTTTTTAAACAAGGAGAATGCCCTCTAATGTTCTGTGGGGATTCTGTGAGGTTCCTGTTGGGATTTGCCGGCCTGGAGGCTGGATCAGGGCAGGCAGGATGCAGGCAGGGGCACCGCTGGTGCCAAGATTGCCAAATGATGGAGGTCCAGTGCTAAGACCTCAAGGATTGGTGGGAAAGATGGAGAGGGATTTAGGGAGTGGATTTGGAGGACAGAGAAGGAAAATCTTGGAGTTCTGAAAGCTTTTTGTCTTGAGCAACTTATTATCAAATATTTACACTCAGAGTGGGGCTTTTTTAAACCTCCCTGTTGTGTCTCCACTAGATGCTTGCCTGGCACCAAATAGATGTCAAGAAACATGAGCTAATGGATTAAGTTGTATTTTTTAAATTAACATATAATGTATTATTTGCTTCAGGGGTCCAGATCGGTGAATCATCAGTCTTACACAATTCACAGCACTCACCATAGCCCATACCCTCCCTAATGTCCATAACCCAGCAACCCTATCCCTACCTCCAACCCTTCAACTACCCTCAGTTTTTTCCTGAGATTAAGAGTCTCTTATGGTTTGTCTCCTTCCCTGGTCCCATCTTGTTTCTTTTTTTTTCCCTCCGTTCCCCACACGACCCCCTGCCCTGCCTTGCCTCTCAAATTTCTCATATCAGAAAGATCATATGATAATTGTCTTTCTCTGATTGATGTATTTCGCTTAGCATAATACCCTCTAGTTCCTTGCACATCATTGCAAGTGGGAAGATTTCAGTCTTTCGATGGCTGCATAATATTCTATTGTGCAGATATACCGCATCTTCTTTATCCATTCATCTGTTGATGGACATCTAGGTTCTGTCCATAGTTTGGCTATTGTGGACATTGCTGCTATAAACATTCAGGTGCACATGCCCCTTCAGATCACTACATTTGTAACTTTAGGGTAAATACTCAGTAGTGAGATTGCTGGGTCGTAGGGTAGCTCTATTCTCAAATTTTTGAAAAACCTCTATACTGTTCCAGAGTGCCTGCACCAGCTTGCATTCCCATAAACAGGGTAGGAGGGTTCCCCTTTCTCTGCATCCTCGCTGACATCTGTCCTTTCCCGACTGGTTAATTTTAGCCATTCTGACTGGTGTGAGGTGGTATCTCATTGTGGTTTTGATTTGTATTTCCCTGATGCCGAGTGATGTGGAGCACTTTTTCATGTGTCTGTTGGCCATCTGGATGTCTTCTTCGCAGAAATGTCTGTTCATGTCTTCTGCCCATTTCTTGATTGGATTATTTGTTCTTTGGGTGTTGAGTTTGATAAGTTTTTTATAGATTTTGGATACAAGCCCTTTATCTGATAGGCCATTTGCAAATATCTTCTTCCATTCTGTCACTTGTGTTTTGGTTTTGTTGACTGTCTCCTTTGCTCTGTGCAAAAGCTTTTGATCTTGATGAAGTCCCAATAGTTTATTTTTGCCCTTGCTCCCCTTACCTCTGGTGATGTTTCTAGGAAGAAGTTGCTATGGCTGAGATCAAAGAGGTTGCTGCCTGTGTTCTCCTCAAGGATTTTGATGGATTCCTGTCTCATAGTTAGGTATTCCATCCATTTGGAGTCTATTTTTATGTGTGGTATAAGGAAATGGTCCAGTTTCATTCTTCTGCATATGGCTATCCCATCACTGTTGAAGAGACTGTCTTTTGCCATTGGACATTCTTTCCTGCTTTGTTGAAGATTAGTTGACCATAGAGTTGTAGGTCCATTTTTGGGCTTTCTATTCTGTTCTATTGATCTATCTGTCTGTTTTTGTGCCAGTACCATACTGTCTTGATGATGACAGCTTTGTAATTGATCTTGAAGTCTGGAATTCTGATGCTGCTAACTTTGGTTTTCTTTTTCAACATTCCTCTAGCTATTTGGGGTCTTTTATGGTTCCATAGAAATTTTAGGATTATTTGTTAAATTTCTTTGAAAAAAAAATTGATGGTATTTTGGTAGGGATTGCGTTAAATGTGTAGATTGCTTTAGGTAGTGTAGGCATTTTCACAATATTTGTTCTTCCAAACCATGAGCATGGAACGTTTTTCCATTTCTTTGTGTCTTCCTCAATTTGTTTCATGAGTGCTTTATAGTTTTCCGAGTACAGATTCTTTGCCTTTTTGCTTAGGTTTATTCCTAGGTGTCTTATGGTTTTGGGTACAATTGTAAGTGGGATTGACTCCTTAATTTCTCTTTCTTCTGTCTTGCTGTTGGTGTATAGAAATGCAACTGATTCCTGTGCATTGATTTTATATCCTGACACTTTATTGAATTCCTGTATGAGTTCTAGCAGTTTTGGAGTGGTGTCTCTTGGGTTTTCCACATAAAGTATCATATCATCTGCAAAGAGTGAGAATTTTTTTCTTTGTGGATTCAGATGGCTTTTATTTCTTTTTGTTGTCTGATTGCTGAGTCTAGGACTTCTAGCACCATGTTGAATAGCAGTGGTGATTGTGGACAGCACTACCATGTTCCTGACCTTAGGGGAAAAGCTCTCAGTTTTTCCCCATTGAAGATGATATTCGCTGTGGGTTTTTCGTAGGTGGCTTTTATGATATTGAGGTATGTACCCTCTATCCCAACACTGTGAAGAGTTTTGATCAAGAAAGGATGCTGTACTTTGTCAAATGCTTTTCCAGCATCTATTGAGAGTATCATATGGTTCTTGTTCTTTCTTTTATTAATGTATTGCATACTATTGTTTGATTTGCAGATGTTGAACCAACCTTGCAGCCCAGGATTAAATCCCACTTGGTTTTGATGAATAATCCTTTTAATGTACTGTTAGATCCTATTGGCTAGTATTGGTGAGAATTTTTGCATCCGTGTTCATCAAGGATATTGGTCTGTAATTCTTTTTGATGAGGTCTTTGTCTGGTTTTGGGATTAAAGTAATGCTGGCCTTATAAAATGGGTTTGGAAGTTTTCCTTCCATTTCTCTTTTTTTGGAACAATTTCATGAGAATAGGTATTAATTCTTTAAATGTTTGGTAGAATTCCCCTGGGAATCCATCTGGCCCTGGGCTTTTGTTTGTTGGGAGATTTTTGATGACTGCTTCAATGTCCTTGCTGGTTATGGGTCAGTTCACATTTTCTATTTCTTCCTGGTTCAGTTTTGGTAGTTTATATGTCTCTAGGAATGCCATCCATTTCCTCAAGATTGTCAAATTTGCTGATGTATAGTTGCTCATAAAATGTTCTTATAATTCTTTGTATTTCTTTGGGGTTAGTTTTGATCTCTCCTCTTTCATTCATGATTTTATTAATTTGGGTTCTTTCTCTTTTCTTTTTGATAAGTCTGACCAGGGGTTTATTAGTCTTATTAATTCTTTTAAAGAACCAGCTCCTGGGGCGCCTGGGTGGCTCAGTGGGTTAAAGCCTCTGCCTTCGGCTCAGGTCATGCTCCCAGGGTCCTGGGATCGAGCCCCACATCAGACTCTCTGCTCAGCAAGGAGCCTGCTTCCCCCCCTCTCTCTGCCTGTCTCTCTGCCTACTTGTGATCTCTGTCAAATAATAAATAAAATCTTAAAAAAAAAAAAAAAAAAAAAAAAAAGAACCAGCTCCTATTTTCGTTGATTTGTTCTAGTGTTCTTTTGGTTTCTGTCTCATTGATTTCTGCTCTGATATTTATTATTTCTCTTCTCCTGCTGGGTTTAGGCTTTCTTTGCTGTTCTTTCTCCAACTCCTTTAGGTGTAGGGTTAGCTTGTGTACTTGGGACCCTTCTTGTTTCCTCAGAAAGGCTTGATTTGCTATATACTTTCCTCTCAGGACAGCCTTTGCTGTGTCCCAAAGATTTTAAACAGTCATGCTTGCATTTTCATTTGTTCCCATGAATTTTTAAAATTCTTCTTTAATTTCCTGGTTGACCCATTCATTCTTTAGTAGGATGCTCTTTAGCCTCCATGTATTTGAGTTCTTTCCAGCTTTTCCTTTTGTGGTTGAGTTCTAGTTTCAAAGCATTGCGGTCTTAAAATAAGAAGGAAATGATCCCAATTATTTGGTACCAGCTGAGACCTGATTTGTGACCCAGGATGTGATCTATTCTGGAGAATGTTCCATGTGCACTAGAGAAGAATGTGTATTCTATTGCTTAGGTATGGAATGTTCTGAATATATCTGTGATGTCCATCTGGTCCGGTGTTCATTTAAAGCCTTTATTTCCTTGTTGATCTTTTGCTTGGATGATCTGTCCATTTCAGTGAAGGGGGGTGTTAAAGTCCTCTACTATTATTGTATTATTGTCAATGTGTTTCTTTGATTTTGTTATTAATTGGTTTATATAATTGGCTGCTCCCATGTTTAGGAGCATATTTAAAATTGTTAGATCTTCTTGTTGGAAAGACCCTTTAAGTATGATATAATGTCCTTCCTTATCTCTTATTATAGTCTTTGGCTTAAAATCTAATTTATCTGATATAAGGATTGCCACCCCAGCTTTCTTTTGATGTCCATTAGCATGGTGAATTGTTTTCCACCCCTCACTTTAAATCTGGAGGTGTTTTGGGGTCTAAAATGAGTTTCTTGCAGACAGCATATTGATGGGTCTTGTTTTTTTATCCATTCTGATATCCTGTGTCTTTTGATTGGGGCATTTAGCCCATTTACATTCAGGGTAACTATTGAAAGATATGAATTTAGTGCCATTTTATTGCCTGTAAGGTGACTGTTATTGTATATTATCTGTGTTTCTTTCTGGTCTATTATTTTTAGGCTCTCTTTGCTTAGAGGACCCCTTTCAATATTTCCTGTAGGGCTGGTTTGGTGTTTGCAAATTCTTTTAGTTTTTGTTTGTCCTGGAAGCTTTTTATTTTTTCTTCTATTTTTAATGATAGCCTAGCTGGATATAGTATTCTTGGCTGCATATTTTTCTCGTTTAGTGCTCTGAATATATCATGCCAGTCCTTTCTGGCCTACTGGGTCTCTGTGGATAGGTCTGCTGCCACTCTAATATTTCTACCATTGTATGTTACACACCTTTTGTCCCAAGCTGCTTTCAGGATTTTCTCTTTCTGACCGAGACTTTAAGTTTTACTATTAGATGTCAGGGTGTTAACCTATTTTTATTGATTTTGAGGTGGTTCTCTGTGCCTCCTGGATTTTGATGCTTGTTCCTTTTGCCAAATTAGGGAAATTCTCTGCTATAATTTGCTTCAATATACCTTATGCCCCCTCTCTCTTTTTTCTTCTTCTGGGATCTCAATTATTCTAGTATTGTTTCATCTTATGGTATCACTTATCTCTCAAATTCTCCTCTAGTGGTCCAGTAGTTGTATATCTCTCTTTTTCTCAGCTTCTTTATTCTCTATCATTTGGTCTTCTATATCACTAATTCTCTGTTCTGCTTCATTTATCCTAGCTGTGAGAGCTTCCATTTTTTATTGTATCTCTTTAATAGCTTTTTTGATTTTAACTTGGTTAGATTTTAGTCCTTTTCTTTCTCCAGAAAGGGATTTTATTTCTCCAGAAAGGGGTTCTCTGGTATCTTCCGTGTTTTTTGTTTTTTTTTTTTTGAAGCCCAGAAACCACCTTGATAATCATCATTATGAACTCTAGATCTGACATCTAACTAATGTCCATATTGATTAGGTTCCTAACCATTGGTACTGCCTCTTGTTCTTTTTTTTCTTTTTTTTTTGAGTTGTGTTTTTTTCCCCCTTGTCATTTTATCCAGATAAGAATAGAGGAAGAGAAAACAAAGTACTAATAGGGTAACAGTGACCCCCAAAAAATATACATTAGCCAAATTGAAAGAGACCCAAAACTAGGGTGCTGGTGGGGGGAGAAAAAATGAGGGGGGGGAATATATATATATATATATATATATATATATATATATATATATATGCCTGGTGAATAGAACAGAGCTACACATTTGTTTTGGGCATGTTTTGGTCTTTTAGAAGAAACTGCCTCTCAAAATTTTAAAGAAAGAAAAACATATATAGATATACAAAAATAAGGGTAAATACAATGAAGGGATGGAATATGAGTATAAGGATGAATATTAAAAAAGATTCTAAAAAAGGGATTGATAAGAAGTTGGTTGAAAAAAAATTAAAAAAGAAAAAAAAGGAGAAAGAATGTGATCAGACTGGAGACTAGAACAAGGCCATACACTAGATTTAGGGTATATTTTGATCTGTTAGAAGAAACTGTATCCCAAAATTTTAAATGAAGGAAAAACCTATGTATATACAAAAAGTAAGGCTAAATACAATGAAGGGATAGAACACGACTATAAGAATGAAAATTAAAAATGATTTTTTGAGAAGGTATTGATAAGATAAAATAGTTAAAAATTGTTAAAATAGGAAAGAGGAAATTTTTTTAAAAAATAGAGTAAGAAAAAAAATAAAATTTAAGAAATTTAACTTTGAAAGACTAAAGAATCATGGGAATAAAGCCATGAATTCTATGTGTAGCTTTCCCCTAGCTCTGGAGTTCTGCAGTTCTCATTAATTAGAGAACTTGGTCTAAGCTGGATGTTCTTGTTGATTTTCTGGAGTAGGGACCTGTTGTAGTGATTCTCAAATGTCTTTGCATGAGGCAGAATTGCACCACCCTTGCCAGGGGCTGGGCTAAGTAATCTGCTCGGGTTCGTTCTCACGCGCTTTTGTTCTCTGAACACTTCTGTAGAGGATGGGAATGAAAATGGCGGCCTCCCAATCTCTGGCCCGGAGGTGCTGAGAGCTCAGGGCCCCACCCCTCAGTGCACCCTCAGATAAGCAATCACTCCTGTCTCCCTGGTCTCTGACTGCACTCTGTGCTCACTGGGCCTGTGGCCGAGCATTTCTATCTCCTGCTCATGGCCCCTTTTGGAGTCTCCAAACTCAGCAGTTTCCTGCCGCACGCTCCCGTGCCGCTCCTCCCAGAGGAAGAAGGAGGGTTCTCCCTGGGTCTGCCATTTATGGGCCCCCTGCTCAAAGAGCAGTGGTCTGACTGTGCCCAGGATCACGGTTTAAAGTCAGCCCAAGCTGAGAGCCCCCTCCTCGACTCTATCTGTGCAGCTGGCTTCCCCACTCTGATACCTGGGAGCTCTGCCACACTCAGGCACCCCCGGGTCTTTCTGTGACCCTGAGAGACCTGAGACCACACTGTCCCCGTGAGGGGTCCACCCCCTGCTTAGCCTCTGAAGTGACATCCCTCAGTGGATCAGTCTTCTAATAGTTCTGATTTTGTGCTCCATTGCTCTACTGCTTGGTGTGAGCTGGCCTCTTCCCCCACAGCCTATCTTCCCATATAGCGCCTCGGAGTCACTTCCCTGCCTGTCCTACCTTCCAGAAAATGGTCACCTTTCTGTTCCTAGAATTGCTGCTCTTCTTCTCTTTGATCTCCTGTTGAGTTTGTAGGTGGTCAGAATGGTTTGATAACTATCTAGCTGAGCTCCTGGGGCCTGATGTTATTAGGTTTCCTACTCCTCTGCCATCTTGTTCCTCCCTCCTAAGTTGTATTTTATAATGTACCTGATGTTAGGTACCCTGATCTTACCTGGTATCAATGACTGCTTTCAGTTCACATGAGTAATGTGAGTAATGTTAGTGCATTGAGATGCTTGTTGCAAACCTCCTAAGACCCCCATGGTGATCACGCTTGTTACTCCAACCAAGTCACATGTAAGGTTTGTGAATTCTTGCTTTTACTTTTTAAAAATTTTATTTATTTTTTCTCACCTTAACACATACCCTCCCCAATGCCCATCACCCAGCCACCCCATTCCTTAAACCCCCTGAATTCTTGCTTTTAGATGGCTATCTTGAACTTATACAGTGTTCTTAGTTTTTCTGAAGATGCCATCTTACTGTTTTTTAAATTATGATATCAGAGGGTACGAAGTCGATATGGTGAGCAGTGAGGTGTATGCAGCCATGAACCCAGTACCCAGATGGGGCTCCTTATTGGATCCCCCTGTGTGATCCCCAGCCTGTCTCCTCCTGTCTTCCAGCCCCTAGCCTGAACTTTGTGTTTGTTCTTAAAAGCCAGAGAATAATGATTTTACCCACATTTTTTATGTCTTGCTTGTGTGTGAGCTTCTTAAAATAAGTTGCATGTGTTCTTCTGGACTTTGCTCATTATCACTCAAAGTCATGCTGAAAAATGTAGCCATAGTTTAATATAGATGTAGTTCCTTTTCCCTGCTGAATATTATTATTGCATTGGAAGATAATGTTCTCACCCTTTCTCCTGCGATGGACATTTGGGATGCTTGCAGTTTTTTTGCTCTCATGAACAGTGTTTTCCTGAACATCTTTGTATGTAGCCTTTGCTGTGTGCAGATTTCTCTGTGTAAGCCCATGAGTATAAGTGCTGGGTCCTCATGTTTGAGCATATTCAACTTCACGAGATGATGCCAACTGCTTTTCAGAGTGGCAGTAGCAATTTATATACTTAACTGCATTAGAGTTTCTGTTGCTTCTGTCCAGCCCTCAGTCTCCTAAGATGACTTAATTTTTGCCAGTCTATGTTTGGCGGCCTCCTTGGTGAAGTGGTTGTTAGTGTCTTTCTATGGTTATTGTCTTTCTATAATTTTCTTACTAATATGTTGAGATTCTTTTTATTTTGAATATTAAAATTTTATTAATTTGTACAGGTAGCAAATACCTTTTCCCACTTTGTGGCTTGTCTTGCACTCTCTCTGTAGTTTCTTTTGAGGAAGTTTGTAATTTTGATGTGGTCAGGTTTGTCAATGGTTTTCCCTTTTATGGCTCATTCTTTCTGTGTCTTACGAAACCTTTTCCTCGAGATCATAAAGGTAGTTTCATACATTGTCTTTGGTGGTTTTGCCTTTCACATCTATGTATTGAATTTATTTTTGTACAGTATGTGAAGACACAGTCTGATTTTATTCTATGGGCACAACAATTTTATGAAATTGTATGAGTACCATTAATTGAATGGTTACCTGTTCTTTCCCTAATTATCATTAAAGCCAGGTCTTTTATCAGTGAAGCACCGATATGTGTGCATATGTTTCTGACACTTCTGTTCTTTTCATTGACACTTGTTTCTTCTTCTATATAAGTATTCTGTTGAGATTTTGCATATAATTGTACTTAATCTTTAGGTCATTTCTGAAAAAATGACATCTTTGATATTAAAATCATATAATTCATAACATCTAAATATTTAGTATTTCCTTGATATATTTCCAATAAAATTGTATAATTTCTCCTTAAAGAGCTCCTATATAGTTTTAGATTTCTTTCTAGATACTTTGTGTTTATATGCTGTGATAGATAATAACTTTTCAAGAATTTTATTTTCTATGTATACATTGCTGGTATTTCTAAATGGAATTTTAGTATTTTAGTTTGGAACTTAGGAAACTTGCTGGACTCTAATATTAATTTTTTTTTAAATTTCTTTTCAGCATAACAATATTCATTGTTTTTGCACCACACCCAGTGCTCCATGCAATACATGACCTCCATAATACCCACCACCTGGATCCCCTAACCTCCCACCCCCCACCCCTTCAAAACCGCTGAGGTTGCTTTTCAGAGTCCATAGTCTCTCATGGTTCACCTCCCCTTCCAATTCCCCTCAACTCCCTTCTCCTCTCCATCTCCCCATGTCCTCCATGTTATTTGTTATGCTCCACAAATAAGTGAAACCGTATGATAATTGACTCTGTCTGCTTGACTTATTTCACTCAGCATAATCTCTTCCAGTTCCGTCCATGTTGCTACAAAAGTTGGGAATTCATCCTTTCTGATGGAGGCATAATACTCCATAGTGTATATGGACCTCTAATATTAATTTTAATATATAGATTTCTTTGGAATTTTAAAAGTAAATAATAATATAACCTTTGAATGATATTTGGGTACATCCTTCCAGTCCTGGTGGTTTATTTTCATTTCTTGACTTACTCTATGGACTAGGGCATGGTGCACACTTCCAGACAGAAGTAGTACTTTCGCTTCTCTCTGATCTGAACTCTTCTCATGTTCACTTTTAGAAATGTGTATTATAGATTTTTTAGATAATTTTTAAAAATCTTTGGGATTTGAATTACATTTACTTGTTTTCCAATACTGAACCAATCTGGCATTTTCAGAAATATTCAACTTGGTCACAATGAATTACCTTTTTAATTCATTATTGACTTGTTTGTATAAATATTTATTTAGAATAGTATACCTATCTTCGAATATAATTTGTCTATAATCTTTGTTTTCTTGTGTTGTCCTTATTGGGTTATGATGTCAGAGTTCTGTAACTCACAACAGCTTAGGAACGTGTTCCCTGTTTTAGTCTGCTCTTAGTTTGGATAAAGCTGGGATTATTTCTTCCTAGAACTCACCTGGAAATTTGTGGAAAGATTTAAACTATTCAGTCAGTTTCCTTAATCATTATAAGATTGTTCAGGTTTCTTTTTCTTTAGAAGTCAGGTTATTAGGCTGTACTTTCCCTGCCCCCTGTTTATTTTATTTATATCATTAAATTTTCCACAAAATTGGCTTAAAGTTGTTCAAAGCTATGATTCTCAGCTTTATAGCTGAAAGAGGTAGCACCTCTCAGTTTCATTTGATTTATTGTGTGTTTATTTGAAATCTTATTTAACAGAATAGTATTACTGAGAGAATTTGTTAGACTTTTTAAAGAACAAGCTTTTAGCTTTATTTAAAGGCCATTTTGGGGTTAAATAGTACATGTCTGTTTCTTTCTTGTCAATTATGATGCAAATTTTTTCTTCTTACAGGTTGCATCCTTATATATGGAAGATATTTATCATCTGACAACTTGGTTATAAGTTATTTTCTCTGGTTATCTTTCATTTTTATTTTAGTCAAATTTTTTGTTCCTAATTTCTTTCATTATTTTTAAACTTAGAAAACCATCTTCTATTAAGAAATTAAAGATTTAAAAATTTCTTCTCACTTAATTATATGGTATCTCTACCAAAACTGTATTTTGAATTTTAGTCTGACCTATGATGTAAAGGAAGTCCCTAAACAGTGATTCAAAGTTCCAGCTTCATGATCAAATCCCCTGAAGTTCTTGCTATAAAGAACTTCACCGATCCTCTTCTAGATTTATTGAATCCTAAATTATGGATGGGGTGGGCTGGGGTGGTGAGATCTCAGAATGTTTGTTTCCTAAAAATATCACAGATACTTTATGATGTGCAAGCCGGAATGGGGACAACTGATTGACTATATTTTTCCAGATAAAGGTGTATTTTGTTGTTCCAGCAACAATTATAGAGCAACCTTTTCCTTCATTGCTGGTTCAAGATTCCTCCCTTACCATGTGCAAACTCCAGGGTGTCCAGGAACCATTTCGGAACTCTGTTTGCAGTGTGATCTTATGCCAACATCACGGAATAAAGGAGGAGGGTTCTAGAACACATTTGCCTGGTGGGTGAGGCTGCTCTGCCCTCTAACTTACTCTTACTTTTAAAAACATTTCTCATCTCTCCACTCTGAATAATATAGTATGTATACCCATTTAAACATGTCATTCAAAACAAGTTCTGTTATACATTACCACATTTCCTGTGTAATTTTCATCACTTTCTTGTTAAGATTATTTCTTCTGTGTGTGGATTTCCATTGTCATGGAATTTTCTTTCACTTTCTCTTTGAGTTTGTGAAAAGAAGATGTTTTCCTGATTTTAACTGGCCATTATTGGTGCATAGGAAAGCTGTCGATCCTCTTTCAGCAGAGTGGTGAAAACACATTTTGCATCTTGGCTCCATTAGAATTCTTTCAGATCCTGACCTATTTCGCTTGTCCTTGAATTGCGCTGCTGTTCTTTTATAGGTAGTCCTCTCCCCTGCCTCTTCCATTCTCGCTCCTGATGATTCCCCAAGCTCTAGATTTCAGCTGGACTGTCACTTCCCCTAAGATGTTATCTTGGAGCCTTTCACTAGCTTCTGTCCTCTGCCGTATACTTCAGTTGGAGCCCATCATCCATCCTGATGGCTTATTTCCTGTGACTGCTCATCCAGTGTCACCCATCCCTGCTAAATTGTAGCATCTTGAGGGCCAGGGAGCTTTTGGTCTTTTTGCTGCTGTCTCCCAACACACAGTGCATAGCATACAGTAGGCATTTGATATGTTGGTTAAATTAATGCACAGATCAGTGTTTTAGTAGCATCTGTCTGGCAACATGGAGACCATGGTGGAAGAGGAGAGAGAATGTCAGGAAGCCTGGGAAGGTCTGCTGCAGTTTTCCCGACAGAGGAGAGTGTGAGCTTTAGGTAGACTTACTTGGAAAGGAGTATCAGGATTAGGTTTTCAGAGTGAAGAGGTGTGATTGACATTCCAGTGCCAGTTAGATGCAGGTGTAGGAGAGAGAGCTGGGTGAACTGGGGCACCTGCAGAGAAGCTGGCCATGGGGAGAAAGGCGGGGGGAAGGTGCTGATATTGCCTTCTCCCCATATACCTTGAAGATAAGACAGGAAGGGGCACACTTTAGAAATTGTTGTTTGCCCCAGAATCAAACAAAATCATTTTCAGATGCAAATAGAGAGCAGTTCTGTTTCGCTCGTTTGTGCTTTCTGGTGAATTGCTTTTAAAGTCTGTGACAGTGTTTTGAGCACCTGGGTGGCTCAGTCAGTTGAGTGTCTGGCTCTTGATTTTGGCTCACGTCATGATCTCAGGGTCATGGGATCCAGTCCTGCGCTGGGCTCCCTGCTCAGCATGGAGTCTGCTTGAGGATTCTCTCTCTCTCTCCTTCTGCCCTTCCCCCTGCTCGCATGCACACTCTCTCTCTCTCTCTCTCAAATAAATAAACTAATTAAAAAAGTAAAGACTGTGACAGCATTTTGAAAATTGTTCTTATGATGTTAAGCCACTGCACTAAATCACTAGGTTGTCCTTTGGCCTTACAAAATAGAAAATGTGGGAATTCTATCTTCAGACCCCAGCTAATATATGGTTTCCTTTTGGATGGGCGGACCTTCGAATGGGACAGCTTGTTTCTGCACCTCATCTGTGCCTGTGGGTTCCAGACAAAGAAAGGTGTCTCTCTCTCTCTTTTCATTGTCTTTCTCACGAGGACTCACTTTTAAGGCTCTCTGCAAGTGACATCGTGCAGGTAGTTGATTGAAATCCTCCCCAGTGATGTGGTTTTGATGATCCTGTGACCCTGAGGCATTTTCAACAGATATCTGCCCTCTATAGGGTACCTTTCAGCACCCCACAGTGCTCAAGAGAAGCCTCCAAAATTCATTCAGGGTTACACAAATTGCTTGGTTTACTGACAGTAACAAAAATGGCTGGAAGAAGGCAGGGATTAACCTCTCCATGAACCTAAGTGTTTTATAGGTAATGTCTGAGGTGAGGGAAGAATTGGAAAAGCTTCACATTCTCCGTGGGTGAAACGTGCCATCACCAGTGACGTGTCTAATTTCCTTGCTTCCTCAACGGAGTTCCCAACATCATTAGAATGTGACTGTTGCCGTTGATACCAGCAGGACTAGAGATGGTGGAGATAGTGATGTTCTGTAGTTGTTGAAATGCTCCCCCTCTGTGATTACCCCTCATGGCAGGTGAGACCCTGCTGGGGAGTGGCTGAGCAGCTGCCAAATACTTCTGACTGGAGGGAGAGCCCTTACATTCCTTAGAGCTACCCCGGACATCAACATGTCACTTCCCGACATGATGACTCCAGATATCTCACTAAAGGACATAATCAACTGTATTAGATCTTGCAACATAAATATTTGACTTTTTTTTTTTATAGTTTAAATGGATCCTTGTTAAACTTTATTATGGTAAGTGTGGTATGCACCCTGGGTGACTTATGTTTTGTTCTAGAAATACTTGTGTACACACATGCAGGATGAATTGGGAGTGCTGGCCATTTTGCCAGAGCATCAGATATCACTGTTTAGGTCACTTGATTTCAAGGAATGTCAGAAACAAACCTTTCTTTCCAAGTCCCACACCACTCGCTCATTTCTAAGAGTCTTTTGACAAATGGAATAACAAATAGCAGGAAATCACAGGCAGAGTCAGTGTCAGGGCTGAAATCCTGACTCCATCCTGTGTAACTTGGGGCCCATTACATTAATGTTTTGTGCCTTGGTTTCCTTTTTTTCTTTCTTTTTTTTTTTTTTGGTAAAATGGGGATAAGAATGGTACTATAGGGAAGTTATGAGGACTAAATAGGTTCATCCATGGAAAAGCATGAAGAATTGTATCTGACAAAGAATGAACACTGAAACGTTAGCTTACATTATTATGAAGTCGCTCCTAAAATGTAGCTCTCACTTAATGACCGGAATGCTAACGTAAATGAAGTGATTCTTAGTGAATGGTACTATTTAAATTTTGATTATTTCTTCCCTTAAAAGTCCTAGTGGATTCAGCTCACTAAAATCCATATAATCTGTTATTTAAGTATGTTTTACTCATTAATTTAGGATATCAAGTGTCCAAGGAGGTTGGAAAAGCTTTGACTTAGGAGATATACTTGCTTTTAACTCCAGACAGCCATATAAAATGAGTTGGGGATTGATCCTGGGCATTCAGGTCAGGAAAGCAGGGTGTGAATACAGGAGGAGGAAATGTTTCTTTTCCAGATGCTTGGTCTGGAGACTTGTGGGGTGCTGAGAACAGGGAAGTCCTAGAAGCAGCCTGATTTAATGAGCACGCTGCAACATACTCGAGAATCTTCTCTCTCCTGTCCTAGAAACTGACTTTATGCCTCAGTGTCCCTTTCTGCAAAGTGGGAGTTTACATGTTCAGAGGGCATCCAGAGCAAAATGGGCAAAGTACATGCCTGCAGTGGATTGGGACAAGAGAAGACAGAAATCCAGATTTTTATATAAAATATCAGATTTTGACATGTTGGAAACCAATGTTTTAAGAGTTCTGTGTGGCTCAAATAAGTCCTGTGTTTAGATAAGATCCAAGCTTAAGGCCACTAGTTTGCAGTCTCTGAAATGAGAAAAGACTGTTTATGATATCAAAGATAACAGGTAATGTTACTAGCATATCTGGGTAAAACGCTATCTGCTGGACTCTTTAAGATTGCTGTACAGGGCCTGGTTTCATCTGTTCAGGGCATAAGCACCATGTGAGCCCCTGCCTGCTTTCAGGAATATGTTCTTTAGAGTGAACAGTTGGTGCAGGTCGAACTCAGCCTAGAAGCCGCAGGCTGCCATCCCGGGAAATACTTGGACGGCCATCATCTGCCTGTTAGGTGCCTTTTAGGTGCTATCAGTTTCATGAAGGAAGCATTACTTCTGGTTCTTCTGTTCTTTCACGTTCAAATGGGAGGGTCATCTAAGCATCATGAGTTTTCTGGCTCAGAGCCTGGAGTTCAGGAAGCTTCAGGAACTAATAGAGACAGCAGAATCTGTGGACCCTGACGCAAGCCCGCTGGTACGGATGTGCCTGTTGTCTCCTGCGTATGTGAGAGTCAGCCCAACCGCTGTGTGGCTGCCTCAGAGACAGCTCTTTGGTGTTTGTAGCAGATTCTCTAAGTTGTGTTACTTGCAGAAGTTCTAAGAATTTGCAAGTTTACCATATAGGCAGATCTACATCTGGAATTACCTATGTCCAAACCACAAAAATGACCAGACATTCTCCTTTCCCAGCTGATACGGTGACTGCTGCTTCTTTACATATTAACAATTTAGCTTTCTCTTGGTCTTCCCATCTTCTAGATGAAATTACCAAGATACCCAGTCACAGGTTTTACCCTGCTTCCTGACAGTTTTTAACCCAGAGCAAATGATGCTTCTGTGGACCTTTCTTAAAATCACCTAACAGGACCCAGATCGGTAACAAGCCACCCGACAGTCCTCCACAGCCTGGTTCCCTGAGTGCCGCAAGCCAGTAAACCCAGCGTGGTTCTGCCAGTCTGTCCTGGTGACCTGTGGATGAAGGATGTTGATACCTTTGTAAGATTTCATGATAATATTACACAGTTATTTATTTTTTGGTACTTACAAAAATTAAATGCAGAAGACATAGGAAGGTTTATAAAAGAGGGTTAAGGACTGAATGATCCACTTAAATAAAAGTGTCTCCCTTTCAAGGTGGGGTATATGATACTGCTAAGGCATGTGGGATAGCCCGTCCATGTCTACGGGCAGACATAGTATGATTCACTTTGCAGATAGGAGGATATGACCCTCTGAAACCTACTTAGAATAAGTTCTTTCCAAAAACTATAGCTTGTGCTGATTATGATGCTGGCAGGCTTCAACCTGCTGTCCTACCGAGTCTGGAACTTTAGACAAGTTAAGATCAACAAGCATTTTGTGGTCAAGTACCATTTAATGAGAGTTTGCAGCCAAGTCATGGTTTGGAGTCCAACTTCCAAGCCAGGAGCCTTTCAACAGTCTTCAGCCTGAGCTGTGGAGAACCCGCAAGGAGGCTCTGCTTTTTCTTCAGGCCAACTGACTGACTATTAGACCAGATCCCTGGGGCTCACCCTGGGATAAGCTGTCTCTATGCCACTGGATACAGAATGCTTTGCTGCTAACGCATGAAAGCAAGACAGAGCATATATGGCAGGAGAAGTAGGGATTCCAATTTGCTAGGCTTTTCCTAAAAGTAAGAGAAAAGCATTTTCAGTCCTTTATCAGGACAGTTAAAACAACAACAACAACAACGTAAGGTGATTTGCATTATTTTCAGGTCACTTTTCTAGGAATCATGCAAAGTTCTCTCTCAGGCCCTGCTCTCCCTTTGTATGGCAGCCATGAGGCTTTCCCTTGCCAGCTTTATTATGTCATTGAATTAATAATGTTGTAAAGACTAGATCAGAAGTCAATTTGGCAGCTGTGCCTTTAGGGAAATTTTTGGAAGAGTGACCTTCCATTTTTAATAAGCATGTTATTACATTGAGAATTAAATTACCAAGAGCCAAGCTACCCTCTTGAATTTGCTATTAGCCATTTTTTCCCTTTTATTTTTAATGAACTAGAACAAGTCGGAGCCAGTTTTTTCACAGCATGCGGTAAGAAAGGAACTCAGCATCTTTTACTCTCAGGCCCTTTATTTTAGACCTGTTTTACTCTTCTAAATGTTGGCATTTTAAGGCTTCTCCAAGGTATCCAGTTCTTTTTTTTTTTTTTTCCCTAACATAGACTTGGAAAATCCCTTACCTTACTTCTGTCTGTAAGTATGGGTGCCTCCCAAGCTTGAGTCTCCTTCCCCCAAGTGAAACCTACAATCTTCATTGAAACAATGTGATTCTAAAGTCATGCCCAGAGAAAGTGGATCAGGAAGTCCAATAGCATACACTGTAACAACAGATCTGGGTCAAGGGTTAACCCCATCAAATACTAGAACTCAGCTTAAAACATTAGTCCTTAAGGCAGATACAGTGCTGGGGCTGATGTAAATAACAGAAACCCAGAGGGCAGTGGAGAATCACTAGCTAGCAAAGTAGGTCTATTATGCAGTACTACTCCTGAGTAAGACCCAAGAATTATTCATGAATGATGTTGGCATAGATAAAGGGTAGTTTGGAGCCAACATTTAGATCCCACACTATAAACCTAAAACAAGTAAAAAGTGTGCTCCAGATTAACTAAAGATGACAAATGCTCAAACTGTAGGAAATATGGTAAAAAATGAAAAGATAGTACACTCAGGTTGAAGCAATAATTCAAGTCACAAATTGGAAATACTTCCTTATTGTAACAAGGCCTCTTTGAGAGCTGAGTCCGTCAGGGCATCTTTTGATTTCTGGCACCTAACACACCTACTTAGTAAAAGCCCACACCTTTGCTAAGGTAGGTTAATGATTGCTATAATTGTAAGTGGCAGTGTATGAACTAGCATGTGTGGATGTGTAAGAAAATGTACACTTTTTTTTTTAATGTGCTAGGATGACTTTATTATGGATCCTTTTAAAGAAAAATCCCTTTAGCAGCAAATTGGGGCAAACAGTAGACTTATATGATTATACATGCATTTTAAATGATAGAAAGTCTTTGACCCAAGCAATAAGTATATTACTCTATTTATTTCTCAGGTTGATGGTAATGACACTATTATAATAATATGATAATAATGTGATGTGATTTGTTGAGTGGTAACATGCTGGGTACTTTTAAAAGAATTATCTTTCCTCATAGCAAATGTATGCAATGTATTGCATTTTTGAATATATGTTAATAAGAATTCTGTAGTGATAGCTAATTTGTGTGCATACATGGGAGATACGAGGAGAGTTAACTTTATATGTATGTATAGTATTTACATTCTTCTGCTGGAATGTGAGTTCCTAGAAGTTGAAGAATATTATGGTACACAGGTTCTGTGACAGAGGAGTATAACCTGGTCTACCTAATAGATATTAACTATAGGAACCGTGTGTTTTACTCTATTTCTGAAAAAATCTGCTGCTGCCTAGGGCTACTCCCACCTGGTCTAAGTGTCTATAGAGGCTGAAAAGAATGCATGGCATTAAGGGTCAAAATTATTTTTCTACTAGTACCTTTCATGATTCAGATGATATTCATTCATTGTTTTATTGATATATATATATTATAAATTTATTTTTGTGTGTGTTTTTAAAATTTCATCATTTAAGGTCCAGTGAGCTAACATACAGTGTAGTATTGGTTTCAAGTGTACAATATAGTGATTCAATACTTCCGTACACCACCTAGCGGTCATTACAAGTGCCCTCCTTAATCCCCATTACCTATTTTACCCAACCCCCAACCCACCTCCCCTCTGGTAACTATCAGCTTGTTCTGTATGGTTAAGAGTCTGTTTCTTGGTTTGCCTTTCTCTCTGATTTTTTTTTTGTTGGTTTGGTTTCTTTTTTGTTTGTTTGTATTTTATTTTATTTCTTTTCAGTGTTCCAGAATTCATTGTTTCTGCATCACACCCAGTTCTCCATGTAATATGTGCCCTCCATAATACCCATCACCTAGGCTCACCCAACCCCCCACAATCCTCCCCTCCAAAACCCTCAGTTTGTTACTCAGAGTCCACAGTCTCTCATGGGTTGTCTCCCTCTCCAATTTCCCCCAACTCACTTCTCCTTTCCATCTCCCAGTGTCCTCTGTGTTATTCCTTATGCTCCACAAGTAAATGAAACCATATGATAATTGACTCTTTCTGCTTGATTTATTTCACTCAGCATAATCTCCTCCATTCCCATCCGTGTTGTTACAAAAGTTGGGTATTCATTCTTTCTGATGGAGGCATAATACTCCATTGTATATATGGACCATATCTTCTTTATCCATTTTTTAAAATTTTCATTGATTGGTCTTTTGGTCCTGGTTAGGGTAGATACACAATTTTTGGTTTTGAATAATTACTCATATAGATCACTGAGTGGAACCCAAGATTTGCCTTTTCTCTCTTGCTCATTAGCTTGTGATGTATCAGTTATATACTAAATAAAGTAAACTTTGCTTTAAAAAAAGAGTGGAAAAATGATTTTGAGCTTAAGCAGGATTTAACCAATTTGCATAGCTCTGGAGAGACCATCTTTCCCTGTATCATTTGTGTAAAGTGAAATTTAGAAGATGTGAGACCTAATATCTAAATTGCAAATAGTGGGGCCTCCCTCCGGTACCTATTTCTAACACCCTGATGGGCACTGAAATTTGAGTAAGCATGTTCTTTAGGGGTGATGAGTCGCTTTGTTGTTTGTATAAAGATAATTTATAGAAAGTAAGCCATCAGATTTTAAAGTAAAAAGGAAGGATCAGATACTAATTGGAGTGATTGTATGAAGCCGTGATTTACATTCATGGAATCATTTCTTTGATGGGTGGTGACAAGGAGTGCAAACAAGGCAGGTATTATACCTTGAGCATCTTTGTTTCCAAGACACTTGAGGCAACACAGGGTAGTAGTTAACACAAGAATTCTGAAGTCTGACTGTCTGAATTTGAATCCTGGTTTTGCTGCTTCCTCTCTCTGTGACCTGGGGCAAATCATTTAAACTCTGTGCCTCTGCTTTCCTAACTCTAAAATGGTGTTAATATTAATATCTACCTCATAGGAGTATCAAGAGGATTAAAGTGAGTTAAGATACTCACATTAAAAGAATGCATAGCATATTTTAAAAACCGTAGATGTTGGTTACCATCGCTCCCTTTAATTAATGAACAAAAGTTTATTAGGACACAGAGGAGGCTCACAGCATTAGAGATGAAGTTGTTTGGGGGTGCATCCTTGAAAAGTTTAGTCAGTGCCCCAAGATGGCTCCTCATTTTTTTAGAAAGAAAGAATTTATAGGCCTAGTAGGTGATTGATATAAGCCTCAGTTCTGACTGCCCCTATACAGGATTCTGATTCCCTGATTAACTTCATTGTTCTCTAGCTCTATCTATTGAATTTTTTTAAAGATTTTATTTATTAATTTGACAGACAGAGATCACAAGTAGGCAGAGAGGCAGGCAGAGGTAGGGAGGGAAGCAAGCTCCCCGCTGAGCAGAGAGCCTGAAGCGGGGCTCCATCCCAGGACTCTGGGATTATGACGTGAGCCAAAGGCAGAGGCTTTAACCCACTGAGCCACCCAGGTGCCCTGAATTTTTTTTCTTTTATTGGACAGGAGAGATTACTTACTAATTTTTAGGTTCCTGGGTGTAAAAATAAGAATGTTCTTGAGATGCTCTATGTAACTGACAAAAAACCCAACTGGAAATTAACAGTGAGCCACTGCAGACTGAAACAATTATTCTGGGAAGCACCAGTTCACAATATAAAGTGAATTAGTGATTAATTTAATCACTCAAAAAAGAAAATGAGCCCTTGACAACAAATAGACCTTATACATCAGGGTACTTACGTATAGCTATTTTAAGGTTTAGGCTGCAAATGTCCCTTAAAACTATCAGCTAGTGGATTTAACTAGGTGCACTTGAAAATCTTAAAGAAACCTGGGTCTGTGCTAAGGTTGTATTCTGGTACAGTATAATATTTGCCTGCAACATCCTCTTCTAATACAGAAGAAAATCCTTAGACACAGATATTAGCTTATTTCCAAGCACCCTGTCAGCGAAGAGAGGGCAGCAGACCAAATACAAAGGAAAAGAGATCATCCAAGAACTTAAATAGCAGGCAGGGAGCAAGGTGGACATTTAACTGCTTGTACTGGTCTGTGTTTTGTGCAGGGTGCCTGTAGGCGATCACCCCAGTGAACGTGTGCAGGCATCCAAAGTAGGACGTGCTGTCTTAATCGAGGCTCAGAGGAGATGAATGTCTTGGTCAAGATAACAAGCAGTAAATGGCAGAATCAGGATTCAAATTCAACTCCAAAGGTGATGAAATTCTGAATATGTGGGTTTAATAAGAGTTGACTCATGCCTCCAAAAGTTAATTTGATGCAGGTGGGACTTTTACATCAGTATTAATTCAGTTTTTTCTTATGCATTATTTCAGTTTCATTATATTCATGGAATTTGGATTGGATTTTTCCATGACTGAGCCAGTCTCATTTATAAGTTTGTAGGCAGGGAGTGGTATTCTTCAAGTCACCTTTGCAATAGAAATGTAGTAACTAGAGTAAGATTCAAATATAATATCAGATGTAATATTCAAATAGCCTCGTAATCCACTTTCTTTTATGTTTCACTGAAGACAAATTGGGCTGCTGGCTTTTATCCCTTAATCTCCAGAGTTGTGTCCTAAATTCTCTATTTCAAGGATTGCAGACAAGCTTCTTTTTCCAGGATTAGAATCCTCCTTGCTCTAGACCCATTATTTGGCAATATAAAGAGATAAAGCATCTTTGACCCAGTTAGCACCTGGAAATAGGACTTTATTGCAACCCATTATGTGGAGCACTAATATGAATTTTGCCTCTGTTCTAGCCCTTTGCTCAAGATCAACATTTTCGGAGGTCTCCTGAAATAGGAATCTTTGCTAACCACAGATGATTGAAAACCTTTGTCAAACCTGTAACTTTTGGGAATTACCATAGCAGAAGGGGAGGGGAGGATTTCTGAAGTTTAATTAGAAACTACAGAAGTTATAAGATAAATGATTAAAATAGTAATTTACTTTCTCACATGCTGAGTGAAAGGCCTGAAATACTGATTAAGTGGAAGAAGAGAATATGAAATTCGAGTGGTGGTAATACTTGAGATTCTCTTGCTGTCTTCCCCACCTCCTCCAGTGTGGCCATGTGTCACATGACTCTGTCTTCAAGCTGGTAGGATCTTGGACATCACTGTCAGGAGGTGTCTCGAGTCCTGCCTTATGAGTTCTGACATGATCTGACTCAAGGCCGTGCTGTACCAACAACAATGTCCCAAGACACAGACTTTTCGTTATAATAACAACTTCCTGAGGATCTAATGTAGAGCGTGGCAACTGTGGTGAAGATGGTGTTGCATACGTGAGGTTGCTGAGATCTTAAGCATTCGGTACACACAGAAATAAAAAAGTTAGCTGTGTGAGGTGATAGGTGATAGCATTAGCTATCTTGATCTTGGAAGTCACTCCCCGTGTGTATGTGTATCAAATCATGTTGTGCACTTTAAATGTACACAATTATATTTGTCACTTACTCCTCACTAAAATTGGGAGGGAAAAAACAGAATGCCCCAAAAAACTGTTCAAAACAGAGAGTGCAGTTGCCAGAGTGCAGGGGTTGGTGGAGCTGGAAAGCCAAATAAAATGTGGATTGCTTTGGCTATGATGGGTCGTGTGAAGCCAAAACTTGTGGCGGGGGTTGGAGAGAACTGTTGATCAAGTGGATACAGAAGGACCTCCAGAGAGAACCAGAAATACCATCAAAAAGCAGCAAAAGGGTTGTCCACATTCCTGTTGCTGCCCCCATTTCTGGCTCCCTCAGGCCTGGCATTCATTTTCTCCTGCATATCTGCTGACTGTACACTCTTTACTTGGAGGGAATGTGTGACAGCACCCACATGTTCTTGGATGGTAGAGAGAGCATTCACTGTGAGGAGAATGACACTTAACATGACATCTGTTACATGCACTCAAGAAGAAGATCCACACTTTGGTCTAGAATGTTGGAGAATTAAGAAAATAATTTCTTGGGGGCGTTAGGGATAACCGAAGTCTGAGATCCTGGGGGGCAGCATGGCCTTGCATTCTTCCAGAGCTCAGGTGTCCAAGGCACTAGGAGACACGAAGGCTGCATCCAACAGAGTCCTGGGTGGCAAAAGTCTCTGTGCTCAGTGAGAGGAAACATTTTCCCTCTCAGGGCAGGGAAGCCCTGATTTCTCAAGTTAATATCCAGTTCTTCAGGATTATGTCACTATACCTACAAATTGCATACCTAGAAACTGTAACAGTTCATTCAACTCTGTTGAGTATTTTAGGATACATAGGTTAGAATTGGGAGAATTTATTATTTTTATCAGTCATAGAGATGCTATGTGCAAACTTCCATTCACTGGTGTGTGACTTTGATTCTGGCCTTAGCAGCATGTGTGAAATTTGGACAGTGTTATAGGGCTCATGGGCAAGAACACTAATGTGTTTGCACAGTCGTGCTGGTCCCAGGTAAGGGCTTAATCTGAATCCGTTCATACCTCCTATCATTCAGTCTTGAATTCCAGAAATCATGGATTTTAAAGTTGCACACAATAACAATGTTGGCTAGGTTCTTTAATCCAGAGCTAGGTTTTTAAGCCTTATATAATAAAACGTGTGGCAGAGGTTTTAAGATTATTAATGGGTGTTTCTCTCCTTTCTTTTCATTGTCCAATGGGAAGGGCATCAAGGGATCACAGGCCAAACTTATAAAATGTTTATCCCGGCCAAAGCTGCCTTGCCTTTTTTGTTTCCAAATATTGATATGGTATGACATAGGTTTTAAATGTAATGGGAAGAAGCTTTTTCTTGGCACATTTTAACTGTCGAATCTTAAAGATTGTTTCTAAATTAATGACTTCAAAAAAAATAATGACTTTAGGTTGAACTTTGCTATCTGAAATATTGGGGTGTATTATAGTAATTATTTGAACCTGGGGGCTTAAGAGGGGTATTTTTATTATTTTCCCTCTTTCTGTGGTTGTATATGTGAAACTCTCAGCCTTTTGATGATACCACGCTTCAATATGACAAATGAATATGCATTTAACTTTACTTTCAGGGAATGAGGGCAAAGGGGAAACACTTCCAAATGGATTTGCAAGTAGAGTAAGGTTTTCTGAGTAGAGGCAAAGCTGAGATGATTCTAAAATTACTACTGGTGTTTCATTCTTTAGAAAGACCAATTTGTTCAGTCTGTTCTTACAAGGGATAAGTTTTGGTTGGTTGCTTTTTACTACTGGCAGAATGAAAACAAAATTAGAGGTATTTTTCTTTTTGCTGCTGACTTTCCCCCCTCATCAAGGTGAAATTCACATGAAGTTAACCATTTTAAAGTGAATAATTCAGTAGTATTTAATGCATTCACAATGTTATGCCACTGTCACCTCTGTCTAGGTCCAAATTATTTTTATCACCCTAAGATAAAACCCTACACTCCTTAAGGATTTATTAACCTCTCCTACCAGTCCCCTGCCCCTAGCAAGTATGTTTTCTGTATTTTACTTGGTAACCAATGCTGCCTTCTTTTGTGTGTGTGTGTGTGTGTGTGTGTGTGTGTGTGTGGTTGTTTTTTTTTGTTTGTTTGTTTGTTGTTTGTTGAATGTAGTGTACCTTTTTGATCCCATCCCTGCTTTGGTCTGAGTGTTTGTGTCCTCCTTCCCCGCACCCCAGGCCTCCCCACCATTTATATGTTGAAATGCTAATTCTCAAAGTAATGGTATGATGAGTTGGACCTTTGGGAGATGTTTTGGTCCTGAGGATGGAGCCTTCACCATTGGACCCAGAGGCCCTCAGCCAACCATGTGAGCACCCTGATCTTGGACTTTCAGTTTCCAGAACTGTGACAAATAAACTTCTGCTTTCTTATAAGTTGCTCAGTCTGTGGTATTTTGTTACAGAAGCCTGAGTAGATGAAGACATGTCTCATTTCCTTTTCCATCCTTTTTTTATTTCCTTAGTGACTTACTGTGGGGATTAAAACCAAGATCATAAATTTATAACAGCCCAGTTTAAATAGATAGCAATTTAAAATCAGTAGCATATAAAAATTGCTCCTATGTAGCTCTGCCTCCCATTTACATTGTTCTTATCACACATGTCATCTCTGGACACTGTATACCCATTAATATAGATTGATAATTATTTTATGAATTTATCTTTTAGTAGGGAACAAAAAGAGTTGCAAATCAAAAATACACTAATATTGGGTTTTATGTAGTTGCCTTTGTTGGAGCTATTCTACCTAGGGCTTCAAGTTACTGTCTAATGTCCTTTCATTTCAGCCTGAAGCACTGCTCTTTAGTATTTCTTGAGGGACAGGTCTAGTGTTGAATTCACATTTTGTTTACCTGGGCATGCCTTCATTTTTCTGTTTTTTTGTTTGTTTGTTTTCAGTAATCTCTACACCCAAGGTGGGGCTTGAACTCACAACCACAAGATCAAGAGTCACGTGCTCTCCCAACCGAGCCCTCCAGGCACCCGTCTTCCTACATTTTTTAATGGTACTTTTGCCAAAGATAGGATTCTTGGCTTGTCAGGTTTTTTTTTCTTTCAGCACTTTAAATACAGTCATTCTACTGCCTTTTGGCATCCAGGTTTCCAATGAACAATTGGCAGTTAATGCCTTTTACATGATGTGTAGCTTCTCTTTTGCTGTTTTCGAGATTCTCTTTGTTTTTGTCTTTGATTATAATATGTGTTAATGTAGATCTCTTTGAGGTTTATTTGCTTGGAGTTTGTTAAGCTTAATGGACGTTGGGATTTTTCAGCTATCATTTCTTCAAATATTTTTTTTTCTTCTTTATCCCTCTCTTCTCCTCCTGACTCTCAAAAGCATATGCTGCTGTGCTTGATGGTGTCCTACATGTCCTTCTGGCTCTACTGATTCTTATTCATTCTTTTTTCTTTCTGTTCCTCAGTCTATATAATTTCAGGTGTCCTATTTTCAGGATTGTGGAATCTTTTAACTGCTTGTTCAAATCTGTTAAACCCCTCTAGAGAATTTTTAATTTCAGTTACTATCCTTTTCAGCTCCACTTTCTATTTAGTTTCTTATTTTAATTCCTATCTCTTTACAATATCTCCATTTGTCATATTATTACTGATTTCCTCTACTTCTTTGTCCATGTTTCCTTGAGCATTTCAATCATATTTAAGACAGTTGAATTAAAGTCTTTGTCTAATAGGTTCAGTGTTTGGGCTTCCTCTGGGATGATTTCTTTCTATTTATTTTTTCCCCCTGAATGGGACATTCTCTTTTGTTTCCTTGTGTGCCTTATTGTTGTTGTCATCAAAAATTGGTTATTTTAAATATTATAACATGATATATCTGGAAATCAGATTCTCTGCATGACTCAGGTTAGTTGTCAACTGTTGAGTACTGCCATTGTGTTTAGTGAGTATGCCAATCCATTTTGTAGAGACTGTATTCCTTGTCAAGTGTTATTACTGATGTCTCTCTTTTGGTGTGTGGTTACTGAAGTCTCTGCTCTGTTTTCTCATTGGTCCTCCAGTGACCTGTCAGATTTCCTTAAATTTCTGGAGCCAAAAGGAAAATAAATATTTCCCCTGTCTTTCTAGCTTAGCTGTGAGCTGGGGCACTCCTTTCATGTGGAAGCTAGGCCATCTACAACCATGCTTTATCCTTTGCCTCCTGTTTGTGTAGCACTGACAGAACTGCTTGCTAGAAGTACAAGTCTAGGCCCTCTAAGGTCTTTTCTGAGTGTGTTTCAGTCCTGGATGGCCCTACCAAGCCCTTACTTATTCAAGAGACTTCCTCCTTAACCTTGTGCTTCCTAGGCTTTTGGGTCTGTCTGATGCTTGCCGCTTTTATAGTCCCTTGTCCCAGGTGGGCATGGGGAGTAATCTTTAAATCTTAGAACAACAAGTGCCACCACCACCTGGAAAGCCACTCCAGCCCAAGGCTAGCAGGGTGGTGTGAAACAAAGGTCAGTCTCTGCACCATTCCCTCGGGGAACCACAGGACAAGTCAAAATGCACAACTGCAGTATTTATAAAATAAGATTCATATGAGCCCCTTGGCACCAGTAAGCTGCCCTGTGAATGTGGACCAGCATCCTCATCGCCCACATGTGGTGCTGGGGAATGGGAGGCAAATAAGCAAAAAGGCCACAGTGCTTTATTAATGAAATTTTGCCACCTTTATCTTCACTAAGCGCTCCTTTAGTTATTGTAGATTTTTAAATTAAATCCCAGAGTTCCAAAAAAGTTGATTGTGTCAGTATTTTCATCTTAATCATTGCTTCATTGGAGGAACTGTTTCTCTGAGCACCCTCTTCCACAATTTGCTGGTACATAACTTGAGATTTACTTTCTTCTTTGGCCATTTTTAAAAACTGATACTTAATTTTTTTAGAGCAGTTTGTGGTTCACAGGTGAATTGAGGGAAAGGTACAGATTTCCTCTATATCCCATAGCCCTACACATGCAGAGCCTCCCCCACTATCTCCATCCCCTACCAGAGTGCTGATCTGTTATAGTTAATGAATCCACATTGACTCATCCTTGTCACCCAAAGCCCATAGTTATGTTAGGGTTCACTCTTGGTGTACATTCTATGGGTTTGGATGAACGTATAATGTCAAGTATCCACCTTTTCAGTATCATATAGTTTCACTGCCCTAAAGATCTTTTGTGTTCCATGTATTCTTTCCTGCTTCCCCAAATCCTGGTAAACAATGTTGTTTGTTTGTTTTCTTGTCTCCATAATTTTCAGTGTTTCCAGAAGTCATATAGTTGGAATCACACAATGTGTAGGATTCCCAGATTGGCTTCTTCCACTTAGATAATACATATTTAAGTTTCCTTCATGTCTTTTCATAGCCAATAACTAATTTCTTTTTATCACTGAATAATATTCCTTTGTCTGGATGTATCAGTTTATCCATCTGCCTTCTGAAGGACATCTTGATTGCTTCCAAGTCCTAGCAGTATTGAATGAAGCTACTGTAAACATCCAGGTGCAGGTGTCTGTGTGGACCTAAGTTTTCAACTCTATTGGGTAAATACCAAGGAATGCAATTTCTGGCTTTTATGTAAAAGTATGTTTAGTTTTGTAAGGAACTGCCAAACTGTCTTCCAAATTGGCAGCACCATTTGGTGTTCCTACCAGCAATAAATGAGAGTTCCTGTTGCCCTAAATCCTCACCAGCAGTTGATGTTGTCAGCATTCCAGATTTTGGCCATTCTAATAAGTGCAGGTAATTACTTTTTGAAGGATGATATTCCCACTTTATACAAATTTGAGTAGTAATATTTTTATCTAAACATGCTGTTATTACAGCTACCTTTCAGAGCTTGGGAATCTTTTCCTGTCTGGGAGTTAAAACTAAACTGTCCTGCACAGGAGCCTCTTGCCCCACTGTCAAGGCCCTGCAACTGTGTGGAATGAGTTGAAGGTGAAATGTGCTCTTTTCCTTCCCTCTTGCTGCTGATTCCTTAGTTGTCTCTCCCTCAGCCTTCTTCCTTTGTTGTCACTGTAGGTTCAGGCCCCTGGCTTCTCCATTCTTCACTCTATTGGTCAGTGTTTTGACCTAATATTTTTTAAGCATTATCTAATATTTTTTTAAAATCTAATATTTTTAAAGCATCTTCAGAAGGAAGATTTAACTTCTGAGGCTCACCTTCAAGGTGCTCCAGTAATCTATCCTGGTCTAATTTGCTCACCAATTCCCATATTTCTTTCTATACCCACTAACTGAAGAGAGTGGCCATTCCTGGCTAGAAATGGTGGGTACCCAACTTGTGGCTTCTTTTATTCCAATTTCCCCCTTCCTCACCTTGTTTTCTTCCTGTGCCCATGATCTACCTCTCTCTCAAAATGTAGCCCAGATTTGAAGACGTTCTTAAAGTTAATATCTACTTAAAGAAATCCTTATTACCTAACTTTACTACTGTTTGGCTCTTCATACTTTAGTACCTTGTATTATAGTTATTTTTGGTATGTATTTTATCTCTCTTCAGAATCTATGAAGATAACATATATTGGTTCATTTGACATTCTCTGAAAATCTTGGCATAGTGCCCTACTATTTTAAAGGTTTACTATTATTTGACAAACAGATGAGTGTTTGAGTTTAGCTACATAAAAAGAAAGTACTTTTGGAAGAATGTTTTACCATATTTCAGTTGTCAAACCATTCTAGCCAATGGTGTGATTTTAAATTTAAATAAATTTGCTGAGCCTGACTGGGAGAGCTCTTAGTTTGGTTTCTTTGACTTCCTGAGGGAAAAACCCAGTAGGTAGCAACTCTCAGTGTCTTCAGGGATGTTCCTACTGATACTTTAATTAGAAACTTACAGATTTCCTCACAGTCTAGCTATGTGCTTAGATATATTATTGTATGTGAAGGCCTTACCTGGAATCACAGCCTGATGGTTTTCCAACTTGCATTCATTGGGTTCCTAACACTGAAGGCTTGGACCATATGTGAAATCATGGTGCTATTGCCTTGTCCATTTCATTACTGAAAGTTTTTTTTTTTTTTTAACTTTATTCCTTATTCACTGTTCTATCATATGTCCTACCTTAGCAGTGCTTCAGCCTCTGGGAGGTACCAAGGAGCATGGTGCAGTTTTGTCCAATGGGGGACCTTGTAGGCCATAGCATCCATCTTGCATAGACATCTAATAGGAATTAGTGTCTGCCTGTCTGTCTGTCTCTTATCTCTTTCTTTGCTTCTTTGCATGCTTTTGTCTTGTTTGAGGATTCTAGTTTTTTTTTCCTGGAGGGGTAATACAAGATTTCCAGGGATACTGATTCCACTTCAGCTGTTCTTACAAGATACCCTAGAAAGGCATCTTACTTCTTTTGGTTTTTTGAACTGTATCATCACAAACTTTTTTTTTTTAGATTTTATTTGTTTATTTGACAGACAGAGATCACAAGTAGGCAGAGAGGCAGAAGTAGTCAGAGAGAGAGGAATGGAAGCAGACTCCCTCCTGAGCAGAAAGCCCAAAGCAGGGCTCAATCCCAGGACCCTGGGATCATGACCCGAGCTGAAGGCAGAGGCTTTAACCCACTGAGCCACCCAGGCGCCCTACAAACTTTTTTCTTAAGTATTGGATATCTCTTATGGCACCACCTTTATGTGTTGCTTTGCTAGCAAAGTCTTTCCATTTCTCTTTGAGGGTGGAATTGAGGAATTTTTCCAACACATTTAGCAAGGGACATTGCATCTGAAAGTATAAAGAATTCCACTTTTTTAATGTATGCCTTCATTTTCTTCACTTCCAAACTTTAAATTCTGACTCCCATTTATTGTCTTCATTCTCTATGTTTGTTTTATGGCAATTTTGGAGCTGCCTATTTTTTATGCCTCTTTGAGTAAGATAAAGTTGACTCTAGGACAGGGTCAAAATCTGTACCAGTAGGTCTCAGTTCTGCCTTTTTAAGCTAATATATTCAATCTAGTTTCCCTTGCATATGATAGCTATTAAAACATTTCAAGATTGTGAACATGCTTATTTAAGACCGGAAAAGCCCAGGTCACAGAGGAAGAAAGAGGCAATTACAGAGTAGGAGTGGACAGACTTGAGTGGTTTGGGAGACTCTGGGAGATGCAGATAATATAAGGCACTTCTGGAAAAGATGAAAGGAGCAGGACAGAGCAAAAATGTTTATTCATCTGGTAGTTTTTATGATCAGCATTCCCTGAAAATAATTTCTGCAGGTTCCTTCTTCAGAATGAAAATATGAAGAGTGTGTTAGATTGAAAATACTGAGAATTCCTGCATTAGCATTGCCTTTCCATTCCCATCCTGCCTCTTTCCCACCAGGACGTGGAAGAGGCAAGGGGTAGATTGCATTCTTCTCTACTTCTGGGTGCTCCATGGCTTCCAGGCTGCCCTGTTAGCAGAGTTCTGTAGGAGTTATTCCCAGGTGCCTGCTGATGACCTTCTATACATTTGCATGGGATTCTATGTGATGATTGTTGTTTAACTTCACACAGATTCTGGGTAGGTTACAAGATTACCATGATGTGGCAAATGAGATCAGTTGCTGTACCTGCAAAGCAGTGACTCTGGTTTCCATATTCCACACAGGAAATTGAGTCTCATTACTCTAATTCTATCCTATATAATACCTATGTAATTATAGGGCTTGAAGTAAAAAAATATTCCAACAAATGTGATACCAAAAGTCCTGCAAACTTACTAATTTATCCTAATTTCATGATATCTTACAAATTAGCCTTTATTGCTCCCTGTCTACCCTGCTTGTTCCTCTAGTAAGTTCACTTCTTACCTCAGACACTAATTTAATTATGCCCCTCTGTCTACCTCATCCAAACAGCAATCAGTGAGTAGGGAGAATGGTGTAGTTTGATAAAAGATGATGCATAACAATGGAGTTAATTAAGAAAAAGAAAAATGGCTCTTGAACTATTATAAAAAGAACCCCATAATCCAAAATGTGTATTTATTTGTTTGCATGGTCCTAGTTATATGTGGTTTCATATAGGGATGGGAGAAAAAGACGAAAAGGATTTTAGGGGAAAAAAGTAAAAGGTGGTACAGAGCACTTGGTTGAAAATTATATAGTCTCTAGGCTGTTTTGTCATCATTAAGCTTGTGTTTTTGAAACAAGTTGCTTTTCTGCAGTTCAGCAGATAATAGTCAAGAGCTAACTACAATATGGAATCACATTTGGCTTTGGTTCCCCTGCGGCTCTTAACCCCAACCCCCCATTAGAATGAATCTTACAAATGGTTGAGAAATTTTCATCATGTTGATGTCTTAAGTTACAATCCAGCCATTAGAACATCTCCTTTTTCTGCCTAAAGTAAAATTTCTGTACTCAGAGAAGACACCAGACCTCTGTCCCTTTTTGGGTTAGTGTGAACAAGTTCGTCCTGCTCATGGTGTCTTGCCAGGGTTCCCATTGAGGGTGCAGAAGGCGTGCCCCCAAGAAACTATCTGTTCTATGAGGACCTACGGCACTTTTTTCTGTCTTCAGTCATGCATGGGATAAACTACGCAAATTCGGCATTTTTATAAATCATGCCACCTCAAATAGTATGTTGTTTCCATTCCGGCCACCAAATCAAGTCACTGGGTCTCGAATTGTTTGAAACAAATTGGTTTTGAAATATCTCTGATGCCTGTTGGCCCACGTTTTGCAGCATGTGAAGATTGGAATGGGCTCCCTGCCACAGCTCATCTCTCTCTGAGTAGGTAGTGTATTTATCACTTTACAATCCCTGCAACAGACTTGAGTTCCTTATTGGTTCTGTCTCCAAAGATTATAAAATTCCCATCAGACTTGGAGAGCAAAATGAGAGTGAAACTTCATGAGGAAGAGTGTCTATTGACCTGTTCTCCCTGCCCTCAAGTCCTCACCGATACATTTCTTCTCATGTCTTGGCTACTAAGAAAGTGAAACTTGAATAATTTTTCAGAATTACAGTGTGACTATAGTAGCAAATAGAATTGAACTGGTAGCCCTGGGGAAGCCAACGGATTGGTTATGGGCTTAAACCATGTCTACATTGTTTCCCTCTGGCCTCCAGAAGCTGATCTTACTTGTGAGCTGTATCTTAAAAAAAAAAAAAAAAATTATTTATTTATTTGAGAGAGATAGAGAGTGTGCGTGCGAGTGGGGGGCAGGGGGTAGGCAGGGGGTGGGTGTTGGGCAGGGGCAGAGGAAGAGGGAGAATCTCAAGCAGATTCCATGCTGAGCATGATGCAGGGCCTGGTCCCACAACCCTGAGATCATGACCTGAGCCAAAATCAAGAGTTGGATGTTTAACCGACTGAGGCACCCAGGTGCCCCACTAGTGAGCTTTTGAGCATACCAGATTCACAAATTATTCTTCTGAGTAATTGAAAAGCAAACTGCAGTCACCAACTAAATATAAGGCAGCCTTAAAGGATGCTTTATTCTTTCTCTTTTCTCTTTATGTGTCTGTTTTCATGAGAGTATTCTGTAACCAAATGGTATGATCATACTTTTCCTCATTCCTCTGTCCCTAAATTCTGATCACTCCCCTGAGTGTGCTTGCCAGCTTGTTAGCGTACAGGTTTTATAAGAGAAGGTGAGCGTATGCAGGAGGCACGAGCTTCTGGAGGTGACAGAGGGCCCTAGCGGGACAGAATTTTGGGAATGGCAACAATGTACATATCTGTCATGTTGGCTTTGTCCTTAGGATTTACACCGTGTGACCCTGTAATGCCAGGCAGCTGAGCAGGAGCCAAGTTAAATTTCTCCAAGGCCACTGTACCGCAGTTGTCAATCTCAAATGCTTAAAAATGTCTAACATCCTTCCTTTCCAGAGGGCATCCTGTGTTTACACATTGATGCCGTTGAAATCAAGCCTGGCCGATAGGAGAGTTGTAGAACAGACGGAATCAAATGAGACCAGGTGCAGAGCAGTACCTTGGGAAATACCTCCAGTTATTTCAGATGCTGGCAACTATGTGGAAGTCATGTGCTTATGAAGTAGCTTTCTCATTTTAATATTTTGGGAAATGTGATGACAGAACCTTTTCTAGTTAGTATCTTGTGCGTTTTTGATAGAATGTGAAATCATTCCACTCTCAGTGGGGAAGGATGATGGAAGAAGAATATCATACACAAATTGTAGAAGATGTGGCCAGTAATTTTGTTCTGATGAGTGTATCTGAGAGAGTGAAGGTGTTTGGAAGAGTATTGGAAGTGGTTCCCCAGGCTCTGCTGGAGTTCATGAGTTGGATAAACTCACCTTTAGGAGGCAGGCAGTCCAGGTGCTCCCAGTGGATTGATAGAGAGGCCTCAAAGAAGAACATTTTATTTTATTTTGTCATTCATTTTATTTCTTTAGAGTGTAGTTGACACACAATGCTACATTAGTTTCAGGTGTACAACATAGCAATTGGAAAAGTCTGCACTTTATGCTCCACTCCCATCTGTCATCGTACAACACTATTATAACACCACTTACTATATTCTCTATGCTGAACCTTTCATCAAAAAGAGCATTTTAAGTGGAAATCCCCCAATTAGTGCATTTTTCCTTTGATTTATGTCATATAAATCAAATTGATATGATTAATTAACCTATCTATTTATTTAAAAACTCAGTAGTGCCTTGGAGGGAAAGTATTCTGACAAGTAGGTAATAATTATAAGATAATCTGATTGGCAGTACAGATCAGAGGATTGAAATTTCAAATTAAGGAACATGTTTCTAACTTGAGAGCTTAAACACATATCTTAAAATGTCCTTAAATTTCACAGGTATCGGAGGAAGGATGAGCTAGATTGTTTTTTTTTCCCCCAACTGGCTTAGCTGTTTCTAAATTGGCTTTACTCAGTAACTCTCCCTCTGAGTTGAGTTGTGTTGGAAAGGTACAGACCTCTGTGTGGGGTGATGGATAGAAAGGAAATAAGCAAGTCATTTCAGGGCTCTGTTGAGAAGTATGAGATCTAATCTGGTTCAGAGACCACACGTGAATTCTACCTTAGGACATTCTAATCATTTCCCTGACAACAGGCTTATTTTATGTGAGCATATCATAAGAAAGACTACTGTCTCTCCCCAGCCTTACCATGCTTCATCGGATACCTATTGTTTTATGTGTGCCTGAACAAAAAGTTTGAATTTTGCCAAGGTGAAAGGGAAAAAGTAGATAGCACATGAAATGATTATTTTACATTTTATGCATTTTCTCTAGAAAATAATTATTTTTGTATTTGACTTAATGAAACTATGAATCTCTTATTAGTAGATATTCAGTAGGAAACTCAATTTGATAAGTTAAAATTTGCAAGCAAAAAATGTCTTCTGTAGTTTTATTTTTTAATGAGATTTATAAAGCCTCTAACTCCTGTTTTTTGTTTTTGTTTTTGTTTTTCTATTTGTGTGTGTGTGCTTTTCTTTTCCTGGTGCTTTGGTGATAGGACAGAGTCATGTATTTTTCTTCTCCTTTCTAGAGAAAGGGAAGTCTCCCTCCCAGATCACTGCCAGGGATTCCTAGCTAGCTAGTTTCCCTTGCTGTTCCCCTAGCACATTCTTTTCTATCCCTGCTGCATTGATTCGCTTTTCTAAAAACTTTTTTATTATGGCACCAACTTAGTCTAGAAATCTGCTCACTATGGTTGCCACCAGCCCATGTGGCTATTTAAATTAATTTAAATAAAATTATAATTTTAGTTTCTTTGTTGCCCTAGCCACATTTCAAGTGCTCAGGAGCCACATGTGAACAGTACAGAGAAACATTTGCATCATCCCAAAAAGTTCTATTGGGCAGTTCTGGTATAACACCCCTAAGAGTTTCTTCCTTCTTGAGGCTTAAGTGTAAACCCCTCAGCCTGGCTTCCAGGCTTCCCCGAATCTTGCTTAGCTGTACAGATTGAATTTAACTGATTGGAAGGTTGTCAGAAAAATCTTTATGCTCAGGGGAGGCTTGGTGGAAGATGAGAGGCATTTTATTCCTTTTTGAAGAATGAATGGGCCTTCAGCAGGCAGGAGGTGGTAGAAGGTTCTGGGAAAATAGGTGAATATGAAGATCATTTGGGGAGTGTAGAGGATCTCTGTCTGCTGAAGGATAAGGTGGATATAGGGAAACAGGTGAGAGACAGGTGTACTGCATCCTCTGTGAAGGATTTATATAGGAAAGTGTCTTCACATGGTCTTTCGTCAATGTTTGAGTTGAACCATCTTTTATGATCTTTAATGTCGTCTGTCTTCAAAGAGAGAACATGAAGGAGTTGATTCGGTAATTGCAAAGAAGATGGGGATAAAGGTATTGGTGGACAAACATGTACTTGAAAGGGAGGAGAGATAAGGATGGGAGTTTAGCAGTCCAAAGACTCTGGAAGGATCACTGCGCTGATCTGGTGTAAAGGAGAGAAGAAGTGCAGGAGAGACAGAAAACGAGATAGAGGTGTGAAGCAGGTGATGCCTCCAGGGAAAGTCAGATTTTAATCATGACCATAATGCAGGGATTTAAGAAGTTTTGGGTGAAAGGAAGATTACCCACAGCAGCTCAGGTTCCACAGGGTACAGTGGATAGGGAAATGGAGGCACAGGTAGTTCATGGTGGCAAGAACTTACCCCTCAGTTTTGTGTCCCTAGCATCTGCAAAGCACATGATGATTACTAGATTGCTATTAAATGTTTGTTGCCTGTGTGCAGAAGGTTGGTCTCACCAAACTGAGTAGTCACAGAGTATGGTGCCAAGCAGATATCCATGCCTATGGTGGTCATTTCAGCAACGAATGGCTGAGGTGAGGGAGAAAGGTAGAGGCCCTTAGTGATTGGGCTGGCAGCAGGGGGAGTATGTGGCTGGTAGTATCGCTGAATTTATGTAATTAAAAGCCCGCACTGGAGAGTTGCTGAGTTTACTGAATTACCTAGACCTAAGGTGCTAAAGTAAGCGCTGCTGGTTCAGCTACTTGCACTTCCTGCCCAACCCTGGCTCTGGCCTGAGAGCAGCACCAGTGGAAGGGGTTCTTATGAGGCAGGAGGGAAGGACAGGTGGAAGCAAGGCGAGGTGAGGGCCTCTGTAGCCATCTCTGGAAGACATCTCCCAGGGGGTGGCTGGATTTTGAGCCATGTTATATGCAGAGAATCAGAAATACCTTTGGGAAAATGACTTCGGCAGCACTGTGGTGGTGAGCTCTGCATTTGAAATCAGCATTGAATGAGTGGTTGATCTGCCACTAGCTCTCGGGCAAGTCACTTAACCTCTCAGGTCATTTCTGAGATTTCAGATCTTACTATGTCCATCAGTGGAGGCTGATGTGGGGATGAAAAGCAAGTTTTCTGAAAACATTTTATAAGCCCTAACATGCTATAAATTTAATGTTACTTGTAAATTGAATTCTATTGGGTAGAGATCTGAGCAAAGGAAACCTGGTAAATATATCTTTACAGTAATCACAATGAATTAATGAGAATATGAACCTAGGCTATGGCAATGAAGAAAGGAAAGAAGAAAAGAAAGAAAGGAAAGGAAAGGATGTTGTTTGTTTTTTTAAAGATTTTATTTGTAAGAGAGAAAGAGAGCATAAGCAAGGGGAGTGGCAGAGGGAGAAAGAGAAGATGACTCCCTGCTGAGCAAGGAACCAAGGCAGGACTCCATCCCAGGACCCTGGGATCATGACCTGAGCCAAAGGCAGACGCTTAACTGAGTGAGCTACCCAGGTGTCCCCAGATGTAAAGTTTTCTAGTAAGAATTTAAAACTCGCACTTGGAGGCCGGTTAAGCACTGGGGCAAGGCATCAGAATGAAAGAGAAGGAGAATACCAGGATTCCGAGTTTGAATGAATGAGAGCATAGTGGTAGTGAGATAGTAGTGGAAGGAAAGACTGGCAATCGAAGGGAAGGTCTTTGTGTCAGGCTCACTGAATTCCAGGTACCGCTGGAACATCCTGCTAGAAACAACCAGGAGAAATCTAGTTGGAAGCACAGAGGAAAAATGGAGGCTGGGGTTGGGTGCCAACCACTAGAAGCACTATTGGCAATTTTGGAATTGAATATCATCACCAAGGTAGAAGTATCAGAAGAAGGCCAGGGTCAGACTCTTGGGGGAGATAATGCAATTTAACTTCCTTTGGTGTTACGTCTTCCTTGATGCATCTATAGCTTCCTTACCTGCCTAAGTCTTGGCACTTAGTACTGCATGTTTACTTGTTGTTCATACTCTTGGTATATGCTTAATTCTGGGAGGGAGGGATTGTATTTATCTTGTGTACTATCAATCTTGAACATAAGTTTAAATGCCTAGACACATACAGTAAATATTTGTAAATATTCTTTTGAATGAATGAATGCTCTGAAACTAAGGTCATTGTGAAGGAAGAGCAAGAGAAGCCTAGCTCAAGGTTACCATCCTGGGCCCTTCCAGGTCAAGTGATATTAAACAGGACCAGTTGAATTGCTAGTGTCTCAAAGGAGAATCCTTTGATGCTCTGTAGATTGACAATGTGACTTGAGAATATACATTGTTGATGGTGGATTAGGAAATGTAGAAATAACAGAAGGTCAAGGGTATCAGGACAGCATCAGCATCTATGAAATCCAGGAGAGCTGGAGAGGTAGGCCAAGCTAAGAATGACCTTGAGAGTGAGTCTTCAGTGGCTTATCTAACAAAAATCATTTTGAAGACAAGGCAGGCTGTGTTGAAAGGGGTTGAATAAATTGAATAGGAGGGAACAAAAGGGAAATTTCATGTTATTATTTCTTGGGTATGACTGTGCTAATTGTGTGGTTTTAATCGGTTGAGTTGTGTCCACACCAACAGATAGGTTGAAGTCTTAATCCCATGGGCCTTAGAATAGGACCTTCTTTGTAAATAGGTTCCTTGCAGATGTAATTAGTTAAAATGAGGTCATGCTGGAGTCGAGCGGCCCTGTGCAATGACTGGTGTCCTTACAAGAAGAGACGAGATACATGGACATAAGCGAGGGAGTGATGGCAGAGACAGAAGTCACTGCAGCTACAAGCCGGAATTGCAACCCACCAGCAGGTAGGAAGGGGGTGGGGCAGGTTTCAGAGAGCATACGGCCCTGTTGACACCTTGCATTCAGATGTCTAGCCCTGAGAACTGAGATGATTTTGGTGTTGTTTTCAGCCATCTCATTTATAGTCAGTTATGGCAGCCCTGAGAGACTGATGGTGGCTAAAGGGAAGTGAAAGTGAAGGTCATGGAAACCAAGGTGGTATGAGATATGGTTGCAGTGCTCAAGATTTGGAGAATAGTGGAGAGAGATGGAAAGAAGAAAACAGTGTCGATCACTAAAAGCCTCTAGATAAGGGGTGTTCTATAGTCTCCACAGGTAATTGGCTACATCACCATGAGCTCTCCATACCTCAGCTTCTTTTAAAGCAAAGCAAGGTACTTTCACTGTCATGAAGCACCATCTACATTCCAGGTTTTATTCATCTCAGTCTAGGTCTGTTATTTCTTGGCCATTTGGATTTAGGGTGCACTTGATATGGACATCCAGTTTCTTTCGCAGGTAGTATAAAAGAAGGGGCTCTGTGCATCTAAATAGAACTGTGGTCTTCAGGTTGAATGGGTTCAATGTGCCAACCACTCCTTGCCTAAATTCTCATTGCAGAGATGCAATCAAGCAGTATGCCCTAGTACATATTTCTGAAAGGAGGGAACATTTGATATTGAAGTGACTGATTCCTTTTGCAAAGGTGTCCATGAAAACTGGGAATTCTAGACTGCTTTCTGGAGAAAGGAGTCTTTAAAGATTGGTAAATTGGGGAAAATTTGAAAAAGAAAGAAAAAGCTGTGCTCAACTTAACCAATATTGAGGGCAGAGGGGTGGTAGAAGGCACTGCAGGGTTCAGTTGCCTTTGTCCCAAGACTCCAGACAGTTTGGGTGCGAGGAAAATGAATGTCTTTAATCTGTTACCCTAGAGCTCCTTCATCAGAAATGAATTTGGGATTAGTGCTAATGTTTTAGAAGACTGGTTTTCCATATTGGAGGCAAAATGAAATGTTTGTACACCCCTTAGTGTTTACCTTGGTATTTCCACACTCAATTTTTGCAGAGATTGACAGGTACAGAATTTTGGGTAGTGGCATGACCTCTGGTCCTGACTGCTTTGGGGGTTCAGGGCAGTGGTTCCTGCCCATTGCCAGGGAAGGAAGCCTGCAGGGAGCCCTCTGTGCTGTTTCCAGTGTTGTTATTAAGAATGACAGTTGGCTCCTAGTGGAAAAGAGAAATAGTGCCAATGTGAACTTGTGGACAGGTTTGTTTCCTCCTTCTCCTTAAATACAAGTATTTAGTCTTTTGCTTTTTACCTCCCTCCTAACCCCCTTATCTAAACAAAGCAAACAAGTCTTTGAGAACACCTCAAAATGATTTATTTGCTGAAGATGTGTGAAAATAGTGATCTAAGAGGTTGGAAAAAGGAAACCTCAGTGGTTTCATTCTTGTGTACCTTTTAAAATAGATGAGAATGGAGGAAAACTTTGGGCTGACAGCTTGGGATGTGATCTGGTTCACCTTCTGATAGAAGAATGAGTCTTTACCAAGTGACTGTGTTTGGATATAATCCAGACCCAAAAGAACACTCTGGTCTTTGGCTAGCCTGTAGAAGAAAAACATCAAAATGAAGCAAAATTACCACATATCAGTTTCCATGTGAAGCTATATGTGTGTAACTATAGCTGAAGGAAAGTGAAATTTGAAAAAAAAATGATGGCCTCTCCTTGTAACTGAGACTCTATTAGTAAGAAATGCTGCAGAGCTTTAGTAAAGATGCTAGAAGATTTAGTGAATTATTGGTATCAGCCACACTCCATTTCCAAAGTCTGTTTCTTCTCAACCCTCCTGTGGACTCCTACTGTCAGTTGGATCCTTCTTCCCTAGTCTTCTCCAAACACCTTATAGTTTCGAGAGGTGGTAATCAGGAACAAAATCCTTTCCCATAGTCGGGACCCTCATCACCTTCCAGACCGAGTGACTGGAGCAGCCTGACACGCCGGCCAGCAGTTTTTTTTCTTAGTTGTATTGCTGCTTTAATTGGCCACAGTTCTCTTCATCTGTCATGCAAACTCTTAAAACTCATAGGAGAGTAATTTTCCCCACCTTCTTTATTGCGGGTTATTTTCTCTCCATGGGGCACACTGTGGGTGATTAGGCCCGCGCCCTCTGGTCCGCCCCTCTGCTTGCTTTCTTCAGCATGCTGTCCTTTGGTGAGTTTGTGCAGGCTGACCGATTGAGTTACACCCTAAGGAATGTGGAACCTGGTTCTCAGCTGCAGATGTCTTTCCCGAAAGTTCTTGTACTGCAAGGCCTGCTTTGAGGATTCACATGTGTATATTGGCTTACAGCAACATTAAAGCTTTCTCCTCACAGTAGATGGGTAAGTTACTTAAGGAATATGAGGTAGTGCTCTCACGGGGCTGGGAGCTCAGGGCTGGCCGGTGGTATGGCTGGGTCCTTTCTGGCTGGTTTCATGTGCATTTATGACTTCCTCTTAAACCTAATAGTCTTTCCTTGGACTTAAAGGGGGAAGTTCTTAATGCAATGAGAGAGATTCTGTGGTTATTTGCTGTAAAAGGTTGGAAGATCTAATACTGTAAACCATAAAACAAGCAGGAAGAGGAAACATTAAATTGATCTCCAAATATTCCATTTGATGGGACATAAATTGAGAGCAAAAGACCACAAACAGAAAAATGATGTGCTAATAGTGCAATTTGAGGTTTTTTTAGTAATGTGTGTAGGGTGAAGTAGACAAAAAGACTAGGAGGGAGGCTCTGTGTGAACACATGGCCCTTGGGCACGAAGCTTGTGGGTACTGTGGTGTCCAATGTGAGGCTCTGGTTGAGAGTGTAGGTGAGCGATTTCTACTCCGTCTCAACATCAGGCCTGGGTGTATGGGCCACAGCTGGTCCTTGTGCTGGCTAAGTCTTCTCTGCACAGAGGATTCTCAAAAGGCTTGACTTTGTAGGAGAATAATATACTTCTGCTGGGTTTAGTGTGTACGTGTGTGTGTGTGTGTGTGTGTGTGTGTGTGTGTGTGTGTTTACTCCTTGCTTCAGTCTACAGATTTGTATTTGATTCTTGTCATTAGAGCTCTGAAATGACTGTAGGTATGAGTCCTCATCTCAACTGAATTGCCCAGAAAGTATTCCTTTCAAATAATCTGTAAGAGGGTCATGTGCAATTACAAGTGGCAGCATCCGGGAAAGCATGTTGTGATGTTCCTTGTTCAGAAAAAATGATTATACTTACCATGATGAATCCTAAGTAATGTATAGAATTGTTGAATCACTATACTGTACACCTAAAACTGATAGAGCTCTGTGTTAACATTACTAGAGTTAAAATTTAAAACTTGATTTAAAAAAATAAGACACACTAGCTTGTGTAGGGAAAAAAAAGAAATGGTCACCATTTTGGGAAAATGGCATATTGAATCATCATTTCCTTTTTTAATTTTGAGTCTCTGATCATGCTTGATTTTTGTGTCCAATTGCTTGGCTGTGGGCCAAACACAGCCTACAGTAGAGTTGTGTTGGGATAGCCCTGTAAATATTGGTAGGTAGGACAGACATTTCCCATTTGGCTACAGACCCCACCACTCCTTAATGTTGCCACTGCACCTTCATTACCTGTCTGGTGCCCTGAGGTCATTTATCTGCCTGGTACCCAAAGCCCATTTTCAAATTCTTCCTCAAGCAGAAACAAATAGATAGTAAAGCATACCTCTGTTCAATGTGGATTGTGTTTTGTTTCTCCGGCTGTCTTCTGACAATGGTTTAAAATGAGCAGGGAAATACTCAAAATTGCTAACAAATAGATTAAGAAGGTTTAGGGGCAGGATTGTATATTAACTGCCTAATTAGCCCATAAGTCTGTAGCATTGATCTTGATGACTGAGTTGAGCAGAGTGGGAAAGCTTGTATATTTCCCATTTCCTGAGTGAACAGTCCTGGTATTGAATGATTCTGGTTTAACCTTTTTCATTCTCACTGGAAACATTGTTGCTTCTAGGTTTCTCTTACTCCTCAAACTGTTGCTAAATTAACTGTGGGCTTTAGAAACCCCTGAAAAGTCATCTCCATTTCACATACTTCTCGTATTTGTTCTCTTGAAAGTGTTGAACACAAGACAAGCTGAAGTCTGAGCTCAGATGGCATTGATCTGATTGATTACTCTGTGTGCTCTCTCTGTGGCCATGGGCCTTCTTCTGGAAAGACCATATCAAGTTCGTCCACTGTTGTGAATGAAAATAATCAGCTGGCGAAAGCATAGAATTAGAAACCTCTTGGTATATTTATTTCTGTGTCTCAAGAATTCTGATTTAAAGCAGACTTTATTTCAAGTAATGTGTAACAGTAGGTTGTTCAGGAGTCTCAGATGAATCAATGTTTTCTTCCCTCCTCTCCAAGAAAATCTATTTAAAGCAAAGGTCAAATCTGTGCTGGATTTAGAACCGATTAAATGCAAGTCTGGAGAACAGAGCCACTTCTTTTTTATTCTCTACATAGTTTCAAGCACTAGGGACACTCTGGTCTTCTGCAGATCATCATTTCGCACATTTTTCTGTTGTCTAATTTTGTTGTTTTTGTTCTGGGGGATGGAGTGTTACCTGTAGCTTTTATACCCAGTGAATTTGAGCCTTTCTGAGCCTTTAGGCTTAGGAAATTTAGAAGTAACTTAGACCTTAGCAGTTGTCTTGGAGGGGTGTATTAGGCTTTAAGTTGTATCTGAAAAGGTTGTATTAATGCATACATTAATGTGCCTTATTTAATTAACATGCTCAGAAATTGAACTACTGTGTCTATCCTTCCTCTCTGTCCCCTTCTCTCATCCCTCTGGCCTTGTCTAGCTCCAGGAAGATTGTCAAGCTTTGCCCATATTACCAGCCCCCACCCACGGCCCTCACATTGTTACCAGACCCTGTATACTCTACCCCTGAAAAGTCTTCAATCCTCTCCTTCCTCAGTGCAGGCCTTGCTGCAGGTATGGGTGTTGGCATGGGATCTGAACAGCTTCCCATGGCCTTTTACTCAAGAAAGATTTGGACAAATAAGTGCCCTGAGGGAAATAAGGCAGGAGATGAAAAAGCATGTGCCCAGGGGAGTATGATTTTAAGCAGGGTTGCTGAGAAGGATCTCATTGGGAAGAGGCGAGGAGCCACTGGAAATCTCTTGCTTCTGCTGAGCATTCCAGTATTAAGGGCTGGAAGACAGCAGGAGGGTGTGTTTGAGTTACACCAAGATGCCAGGGATGATGTGTTTGCAGTGCCTTACAAGACAACCAGTTGGAGATACCAAGTTAGATGGTGGATATTAGGGTCTGGAATCTGGGGAAGAGGTTCTACCTGGAGATACACATTTGTGAGTCTAATGTATTTAAGGACATAAGACCAGCTGAGCTCCCCAAAGATACAGATAGGAAAGGGCCTTGGACTGAGCGCTGAATTGTTTTTCTTATAGGATTCAGAAATTCAGCTTTCTTTTTTTTTTTTTAAGATTTTATTTATTTATTTGACAGAGATCACAAGTAGGCAGAGAGGCAGAGAGAGAGAGAGGGGGAAGCAGGCTCCCTGCTGAGCAGAGAGCCTGATGCAGGGCTCAATCCCAGGACCCTGGTGTCATGACCCGAGCCAAAGGCAGAGGCTTGAACCCACTGAGCCACCCAGGTGCCACGAAATTCAGCTTTCTTAATGCAGGATTTCCCCCTTGGCCCTAGCCCAGCTGTCCTGAATGTCTCTAGGTGTTCCTCTCATAAAGGAGAGTTTTAACTCTCTTAAGGAGAGTTGTCAAGCTGCTGTTCTTTTGCAGAGTTGTTTTCTTTGACAGAGTGCCCTTTGGTCCATCCCTAACCTCTGCTAAGCATTCCAGTATTAAATTTTCCTTTTGGTAGTTTTCCCTACTCTCCATCTTGTACATTATTGTTCTTTTCTCACAGTCCTCCATAATAGTACTTAACCTGGTTTTTCATTCAAGTGCACCTGGGGTGGAAGGCAGGGGGTTCTCCATCTTTCTGTCCTCAGTACTTTGATTATCACCTGCATGTAACAACATAGCATTTGTAGAATTGACTTTAATTTCTTAAGGCTCACAAAAGTGGTTTCTGTTTTATATTATACACACATATGCATATGTATTTATAATATATATTTATTGGTATATACATATATATACATATTTGGTATAGTATATAATATATATTCTGTAAAGAATATTTTATATTGTTATGCCTGTTCTCTAGTATATCAAATATATAGTATGTGTATGTGTATGTATATATATATGTGTATGTGTATGTATATATATATGTGCATGTGTGTATATATGTATTTTTCCCCAGTAACTTTTCATCTCTTCTCTCAAGAGAAGGCTTAGGATCTCTCAAGATCCTAAGGCTTAGGATCCCAAAAATGTGTATATGAAGAAAGAGATCTCATAGGCACATTCCAAGTTATTAACTCTATCCAATATGCAATCTTACTCAACGTTTTCCAAACGTACCAAAGCTGACACTTTATTTTTCCCTATAGAAATGCTAGCCATCTGGAAAATTTGTGTGTGTGTGTGTGTGTGTGTGTGTTAAAGGTGAAATCTCTACAGAAATTTAAGAAGCTTCAGGAAATCCTCATTCCTCTGGATAGCTTTCAGGTAAATCTGGGAATTTGCATGTTTTCTCAGTATTACTAGTTTAATTTTAGGGACCGAACCTTCATCCACTGGCACGATGCCCCTGTTAGCAACAATCTATGACAACCCTAATGAGAATCTGGGCAGAGCCCGGTAGGTCCCCGAGTTGTGTCCCATTAGAAATTAAGGAATGCTGTGCTCACCGAGCTGGGAGGCTATGACACAGACCCACAGAGCCTGGGACATGGTGGGAATGCTAACAGAGCTGTGTCCCTGTCACTACAGAGCTCTGGCTTGCCCTAGTAATTTTTATTCCCACTTTTAAGGGAGGGGTGGTTCAGAGCAACAGCAGCATGCACCTGGTGGCCAGTGATGCTGGGCATTCCAGTACTGGCCAGGGGATAGGGACTGGGAGGCGTCATGGCCAGCAGGTAGAGCTGGGTGTTGCTTTGCAGGAACATGGGTCTAAGGTTCCCAGGTACTGCAGTTTTTCAAGAGAAATGAAACATGAAACATGAAATCAAAGTTTTCATGTGAAATCACCTGGCTTTTAAATTTTGGCTGCAGAAGTGGTTTTGTTTTTTGTTTGTGTTTGTTTTTGTTTTTGTTTTTAATATGGGATTAATTACCTAAACTCAACCTGTTGATTTTATTTCCTGGCTGTTGGGACTTTTTGTCCACTTAAACATAAACTGTTATGCTTCTGCCCATAAAGCCAGTCTTGGTCTTCCTGAGACCTGTCCTGTCCAGTTCCCGATGGACTCCTCCTTCCTAAACCCTACCTGCCTGTCTTCCACGGCACGTACCACACGGCGCATGTCAGGTGTCTCTTGGCTTCATCCCTGTCGCCTCACTAACATGGAAGCTGCTTGAGATGGGCCTTGGCTGCTCTGTGCTGGCTGCGTCCTCGTCGCTCGCATCCCACGGCTGCTTCCTGTGTGAGTGGTCCTCCAGGCTGAGGTCTCACATGCTTTAAAAAACATGAATAGAAGCCCGCTGTCCCAAGGCTGGTGCAGTGATGTGCAGAAGGGACCAGCAGAAGCAGAGAAGAGATGACTCACCACAGACAGTGAGCGATTGTTCTGGCCGGGGTCAGGAGTTCAGGAAGCAGCAAATAGTCCCCAGACAAGGGGTGGCAAGCATTTTCTCAGCACCTGCTGTATGCTGAGTGAGTTGTTTGTTTGCTTTTTTCACCCAGAGGGAGTGGTAAGGATACTGCCCAAATGGTTTCTTTTTCCATTCTTCAACCAGCATTGATTGAGAGGTTATGTGATCCACAAAGGACAAGGGATGGCTGCTGGATGTTCCCCAGCTCTCTGCAGACACTGACAAGGGCGCAGGAGGCGGAGGGACTACTGAGGAGCCGTATCCCTAGAGAGCAGTGTGGGGTGGTCTGGGGCCTCGGAGGTTCCCTAATCCCCCACTGTCCCTCCAGGCCTCCTCACCCGTCTCACAGGGAATGGAAGGTTGCTCTTGAACCAAAGAGCCAACTCTCTGTACACAAAGTCAAAATGAAATATCTTCTGACCCCCCAAACACAGGCTCCTGGCCCTCCCCCAATCCTCCTCTGTCCCTTTCCCAGCAACGTGCCTCCTTCACCTACCGGGCCAGATATCCCCATATCCTTTCTCACCCTCTGACCATTCACCAGGCACTGTGTCTCCTTCTTCTGAAATGCATTTCTTGGTTCTGTCTCTATCATCCCAGTCAAAGGTTAGACTGTCATGGTCTGAAGGCTTCTTGCTGGTCTGTTTTGCAGTTCAGTCCATCATCTCGACTGCTGGTGGACATCTGAGTGTGGTATTTGTATACGTAGAAGCCTCTGCTGGTTCCCTGTGAGCTCTGGCAGGATGTGCAAATGCTTCCTGTCCTGTCTGCTGTCTGCCCAGCCCCCAGCCCCC